>VDFB02195617.1:23329-103946 GCA_007258455.2 Sequoia sempervirens | reverse complement strand
AACTAAGTTTCCCATAAGGCTATTACCTTGTCAATTTTTGGCATCAAAAACTTACACTCATGTTCCAATTGAGAAGAGGTCTAAGTTGGAGAACAAGGTTGTTAAGTGTGTCTTTATTGAGTATCATGTTAGTGTGAAAGGGTACAAGCTTTGGGATCCAGAAGCTTAGAAGGTTCTCTATAGCAAAAGTGTGATCTTCAGAGAGATGAAACCTTTTACCATTGAGCTAGAGCTAGGAAAATAGGAGAAAAAAAATAAGGAGGTAGTTCACATTCCACCGAATCCAAAAAATAAAGAACTATGTACTCCTATTGGACCTGATGACAAGGATATATCAAGTATCTCTAGAAGTTTTGAAGAAGGAGAACCTCAAGCTCAACCTTTGAGGAGGTCTACATGGGTTAGGTGGAAACCGAAAAAGGTTTGGTTAGTCATTATTGGATTCTAGTTGCATTTTTTACTTGATTTCTAACACTGATGAGCCTAGGACAATTAGAGAGGCATTAGGTACGAGTGATTTAGATTCTTAGATGAAAGCCATGGATGAAGAGATGGCTATTTTAAAGAAAAAAAAAGACTTGGGATCTAGTACCTTTTCCTGTTGGATGTAAACCTATTCATTTTAAATAGGTTTTAAAGAAAAAGTGTGGTCCTAATGGCAATGTTGAGAAGTATAAGGTATGTTTGGTCACTAAGGGGTTTTCTGTAGTGGAGGGAATTGATTATGGGGAGATATTCTCTCATGTAGCAAATTTGACATCTATCTAACTTTCATCGTCACTTGTAGTAGCATATGGCTTAGAAATGGAACAAATGTATGTGAAGACAACATTCCTTCATGGTGATTTGGAGGAAGAGATTTACATGTCATAGCCAGAGCATTTCATTGATAAAGGTAAATAAAATTTGGTTTACAAACTGAAGAATTCTCTCTATGGTTTGAAACAGTCTCTAAAAATGTGGTATCAAAATTTTGATACCTATGTGTTGTCATTGGGATTTCAGAGATCTAAATTTAACCATTGTGTATACTTTAGAACCGATAATGGTCACATTCTCATTATTTTCCTATATGTAGATGATATGTTTTTTATTGGAAATGGTAAAAGTATGATTTCAGCTTTGAAGTTTCAGCTGTCAGCATAGTTTGAGATGAAAGACCTAGGTGTAGCTAGGTACATTATGGGAATGGATATCAAGAGAGACATAGCTAACAAAAATCTTTGGTTAAGCCAAAGAAATCATGTGAACTCGGTGTTGGAGAGATTCAACATGGTAGATTACAGATAGTTAGTTGCTCCTATGATGTAGGGGACAAATATTTCTATGAATGATTGTCCAAAATATCCTACTGAGATGGAGGACATGACCAAAGTACCATATGCAAGTGTAGTTGGAAGTTTGATGTATGTGATGGTATGTATGAGACCAGACATTTCCCAATAAGTGGTAGTTCTCAGCTATTTTATGGCTAATCTTGGATAGGTGCATTTGGATGCAGTTAAGAGAGTGTTTAGATATTTACGAGGTACTACTAAGTATGCCTTTTATTTTCATGGTTATCCTACTAGACCTCAAAATTCTGTGAGTGTTCATGGATATGTGGATTTAGATTGGGTGGGTGACATTGACAAAAAAATATCCACTAGCAGTTACATGTTTATGATGATTGGTGTTGCTATCAGTTGGATGAGTAAGTGGAAGGCTATAGTTGTGTTGTCCATGATAGAGTTAGAGTATATGGCAGCCACTCATGCTTGTAAGGAATCCATTTGGCTTAAGATATTATGTTTTTGATATTGGTTTAGATGCAAACCGGATTACTATTTGTTATGATTTTCAAAGCATGGTTTTACTAGCAAAGAATCCTAATTTCTATGCCTGAACAAAGCACATCGATGTATAGTATCATTTTTTTCATGATATGGTAGAGGATGGAAAAGCAAACTTGGAGAAGGTTGAAACTTTGGTGAATGTTGCAGATGCATCGACAAAATTAGTGAGCACAAAGAAGTTTAAATGGTGTTCCAATTCCATGGGCCTTGGGGCCATGAGTAGATGATTCTACATGACTCTCGATAGGTCTTTGGCAGGTGGGAGAATGTTTAGATGAAAGAATCTTAACCTTAGAGTCCTAATATTGATTTAATTGATGTATTATTGTACTAATTTGTATTATTTAATTTCATATGGTTTCATGTCACAAATCGGGACCCACTAGCTAGATGGCATCCCCGTTGGAAGTGATTGGATGACACATAATCATCCCAAGTGGTCATAGGCATCCGACTTCAGAATCTTTGACCTATGGAAAATTATATGACATGTCATAAGGCATCTTCATGCATAGAGAAATTTGACACCCAAGTTGGGTTATGACAAGTTGTAAGGGAAGCAGGTATTCCTAGTCAGTTATGACATATTCTCTTACAATTGTAAGTGTTGTTAGCTATGATAGATTCTATGACAACTATAAAATGTGTAAGGAATATATCATAAGCTATTTTTAGTATATTCTAGGTGCCCAAGGTTGAGGAAAGAATATTTGCATGTTTGCAATTGTAAGGGGTGTAAGGGGATATACTATATGTGTTCAAATGCATGTATATGGCATGGAATATTGTGCCATGTGGATTTGGATTCCCCTCTCCTTCTAGATACTTCTTGAAGCTTGTATCACTCTATACATTGAGTTCCTTGCATTGTAGAATGTATAGTTTGTTTGTAGGTAATGAAGTGATGTCAATATCACTCTAGAATAGGTGTTTATTTTGGAGCACTACTAGAATAAGGTTTTCTACTTGGTGTTGTATTATTATTCCTTTTGAAGTAATACAATAGTACCATGCTTTTGGAGGTGTGTTTTTTTACCCAAGAGGGTTTTCCCCATGCATATTTGGTGTCGCTATTATATGTGTTGTTATTGTTCTATTCATTTATTCTCTATGTGCTTCTCTTATTGTAACTATTTAAAGGTGTTAAAATGAAAATTTTTAATTCACCCCTACTTAGATTAGTGTAGGAAGATGTTTCCACTCACTTGAATTCATTTTAGTGCTTTCTTTCTTGGAAAAAGATTAGTGTCTTAGCTAAGCAAGAAGAAGGATTCAATATCACTATCAATAACAAAGGTAGAATACATTGTCGTTGTTTTCTAGAAATAGGTGCTATGGATGAAGAAGAAAATTAAGGATATCAAAGTACCATATGGGTAAGTTGAAAAAGATTGGGGACCAAAAAGGGGGCTTAAGTGGCCACTTTTTTTCTGAAATCAAGAAATATTGACCTTGGATGTGAAATTGAGGATAGTTACACTCAAAATTTTGAGATGCAACAAAAACAAGGATCATAGTTCTAATTCTTATTTCTAAACTACTAATTTATTTTGAAAATGGTTTAGATTAAGGGGTTGAAAAGAGGGGCCCATAGAAATTGGTGTTGCTTTTTTCATAAAAACATAACATAGCAACTTTTGTGGTTACCTAGCACAGTGAACTTTTTTTTACTATTTTTAAAATTGCTTCAGTAAGAAATTAGCTAACAGTATGTAATTTATGCATGATTTTTCTAATAAGTTTTTATTGATTATTTTATTTTTTACTAATTTTCAAAGTGGACACTTTCTGAAAAATAGAATTTTGGTCATGCTACCCCTACAAATTTTTGAAACTAATTGAACTTTTTAAAAAAAAATTAATACGTGTATAATGGAGTCTAGTTTCTAAAAATGTAATTTATTTGAAATTTTGTTGAATGGTTAATTTATAACAAAAAAACACCAAACATTTTTTTTTCCAAAAAAGAGACACACAAACAAAAGAAATTATAGATCAAAGGCTTAACATTGTCAAAAAGTGAAAAATGACAACGTTAGATAGCTAAGAGAGAGCCTAAGATTACCCAGATGTTTGATTTGTTTGACATTGAAACACGTGCAATCCTGGTGGTGAGCACAAACTAGATTGTGTGAAATATTGTAGAATTTTCAAAAACATGTCTTTGGACATTGGGAAAGCCCTCCAAGCTTTGGGTTGGTATTCCAAGGCAAATACCAAGCCCAAGGCTTGGGGATTCCCAAAGCAAGATATAATACAAGTATGTTATAATGTGCTCAAGTGATTTCCTAGTTTTGACATGGTTTTTGCATTTGTGCAATACATGTCTAGCAAGATATATTGTGAGTGTGTTATAACGCGCTTACATTATGTCTTTCTTTGTGTTAAATGCTAGTCTATTGAATGTATATTTATATATTTATATATTTGTATGTGTGTATTCTTGTATGTCATGTATGTATGTATGCATGCATGCTTGTATGAATGTGTTTATTCATTTATGTATGTATGTATGTATGTAAGTATGTATGCATTTATGTATGTCTTTAGAGGGAGGGAGAATTTTGAGAGAGTGAGATAGAGAGTTTTCTAGATAGAGTTGGAGGGAGAGAGAGAGGAAGGGACAAGAGAGAGAGAGTGGTAGAGAGGTTGTGAGAGAGTCTTGAGAGAGGGAAAGGGGTGGAAGGGAGAGACCTAAGAGAGAGAGAGTGGGGGATAAAGGGTTGGAGTGAGAGGGAATTAGCTAGGTAGATTAGGAGGGATAGAGGAAGAGAGAGGGAGGGAAGGAGGGAGAGAGAGAGAGATGGGGTGGAAGAGAGAGAGGGGAGAGAGAGAGAGAAAGAGAGAGTTATGTAGGTAGGGTACTAGAGGGAGAGACTTGAGAGTGTGAGGGGGTGAGAGGGAGAGATCTGAGAGATAGGTAGTGAGAGGGAGTGCGAGAGAGAGGTAGTGGGAGAGAGAGGGAGTGTGAGAGTGAGAGACCTGGGAGAGAGAGAGGGTGTGGGAGGGAGTGACTTGAGAAAGAGGGGGTGGTGTGAGAGGGACTTATCTAGGTAGGGTGGGAGGGATAGATAGAGAGAGGGGGCAAAGATATAGAGTTACCTAGGTAGGGTGCTAGAGTGAGAGACCTCAGAGAGAGGGGGTGGGAGGGAGAGACCCCATAGATAGATAGAGAGAGGGAGGGAGGGAGTCATGGAGGCACATTGGGAGGGAGATAGAGAGAGATTGATAGAGGCAACAAGACAGAGTGGTAGGGATTGATTGGTTGAAAGGTACGTAGAAAGAGGGAGAGGGTAGATAGAGACAATTACAGAGAGTAGGAGAGAGGGATAGAGAGAGGTGTGAGATGGATAGATAGAAAGAGAGGGATAGGGGTTGAGGGTAGAAGGTATTGGGTTGAGGGTTTGGGGAGGAGGGTAGAGGGTAGAGGGTTTAGGGTATAGGTTTGAGTGTATATGGTTGAAATATTAAGGTTGAGGTCCAATGTATAGGGGTTGAGGGTTTAGGATTAAGGGTTAAGGGCTGAGGGATTAAGGGTTGAGGGTTGATAATTGAGGTTCATGGTTTAATGCATAGGGTAGAGGGTAGAGGGTTTAAGGGTTTAGGATTTAAGTGTTGAGGGTTGAGGGTACTGGGTAGAGGGTTGAGGGTACTGGGTAGAGGTTTGATGGTTTAAGGGTTGAATTTTTATGGATTAGGGTAGATAGTTTACTTTGGTTTAATCATTTAAGGGTTGAGGGATTAGGGTTAAGGGTAGAGGGTATCAGGTTGAGGGTAGAGGGTAGAGGATTTAATGGTTCAGGGTTGTGCGTTTAAGGTTTAGGGTTGAGTGTTTAAGGGTTTAATGGTTAAGGGTATAAGGTATAGGGTAGAGGGGGAGGGATGGAGGGAGGGAGAAGTGAGATAGATATAAGGCGAGAAGAGAAGGGAGGGACAACAAAATATGAGGGTTGATTATCCAATGTATAGAGTAGAGGGTTGAGAATTAAGGGTATAGGGTTGAGGACCTATAGGGTTGATGGTTTAGGGTATTGGGTTGAGGGTATAGGGTTGAGGGATTAGGGTTAAGGGTAGAGGGTATTGGGTTGAGGGTAGAGGATAGATGGTTTAAGGGTTTAGGGTTGAGGGTAGAGGGTTTAGGGTATAGGTTTGAGTGTATATGGTTGAAGGATTAGGATTGAGGTTCCAATGTATAGGGTAAAGGGTATAGGACTTGAGGGTTGAGGGTTTAAGTGTTGAGGGTTGAGGGATTAAGGGTTGAGGGTTGAGAATTGAGGGTTGAGGGTTGAGAGATTAAGGTTGAGGGTGCATTATATAGGGTAGAGAGTATAAGTTTTGAGGGTTTAGGGAAGATGGTTGAGGGTTGAGGATTTAAGCATTGAGGGATTAAGGGTGTAGGGTTGAGGGATTAGGGTAGAGAGTTTACATTGGTTTAAGTGTTTAAGGGTTGACGGATTGGGGTTGAGGGTAGAGGGTGTTAGCTCTCAAAAATGTAGGTTTGAACCACGAAAGGCTGCCAAGATTTCACAACATTTCAGGGTAACAGAACAAGGCTTGAAACAATCAAACCTTCTACTCTTCTAGTGCTGCAAGACCAAGGCGGGTGTACCTCTCATGAACAATGCAGGCTTATCTTATAATTGTCTTTCTGAAGTGCTTTATTCACAATGGTAGATAACAGTGAACAAAATGAAACCAAACTTGATAGCAACTTGCAGATCTAAATCCTAAAATACTGAATAAAAGAGATTGAATGAACTCAAATAATGGAATTGCAGGGACCAGTGCCTTGTTGGGTATGTGGAGTTGAATGAAACAGAAATGGGTAACTAATTATGGTAGAAAATTGAATTGCAGGCATATGATCTATTCATAACTTGTATGAACAATGCAAGATTATGACTACTGAGCTCTACTTTAACAATCTAGATGAATCTTCTTGATTATTGTGATCAATGAAAAGGATTTGATCCCTACTTGAGAGAACCAGTTAATTAATCACACAAATGCAGCAAATGTGCACAGAGAAATTGAAAATAAACTTGTTATTCCAATTTAAACAACCAAAAAAACTCAAATTGGAGACAGCTTCAGCAATACTCTTCAATAAATTCGACATGAAATTGAAACCAAAAAAAAACTACCACACAGCTGAATTTCATTGAAACCACCATTTGAAAACATGCACATAGTCTCTGATGAGAGAAGATTATCCTACTGTAGCCATCTGACTACCTACTATCTGTGATCTAAAATCTGATCTCTTTCAAATTACAATCTAGGTGCATATAAATACACCAACATTAGAAATCATGTCATTTCAAATTCATGTTCGCCACAGTAGAAATCGGGCCCAAACAATGTCGTCCTGCAACGGTTGTTTTAGCAATTACATGTCGGCCACAAGATTTGTATTTCTATTTTTCGCTAGTGAATCAGTCAGCAAGACACAATACAAAGACCCGCCAAAGGCAATTCAAATGCTTCATCCCCATGCACTTGCATTTCACCCAGACCCTGCGACGTCGAGGAGACATCATGCAGATCACACTTTGTTTCATGTCGCTGTAATATTCAGTCATCAATGAGATGTCACACATCAGTATTTCGTTATACCAAAAGCCCCATGGTTAAACATGTCACTGAGACACAAGAGAATCTCATACTGACATGCTCCATTTGTCTCACTTACCGTCGTCATAGCTCATCGCATTCGGGGAAACCTTATACAGACTGTCCTGAGTGTCACTAATTTCCATACATACTCTCTGCTCGCTGAGACATAGGAGTCATCCTGCCGAAACAAATCCTCATTTTCCTTTGCCAAGACCCTTCGACCCTCTCAGAATCTCAGCAAGAAGTTCTGACAGATAGCTCATGCCCCATGTATATCATCATAGCATGCAACCTTCAGGGAGAGGTTACATAGATAGTTTTATGTTTCACTAAGATACTCCTCCATCCATCCTGAGTTGCCGAGATATGAAAAAATTCCTACCAAAACACATTCCTTTTATTTTGTTTGCTGTCGCTGTAGCTTTATGATATCTGAAAAATCTCTTGTAGACTTCACATTGTTTCACTGAAAGTCTTTATCACTCGAGTCGCTGAGACAATAGGAAACTCCTATCGACAAAGATCCCCCTGTGCCCCATTGGTGAGACCGGAGGTCACTCGCTGAAACCTCATGTCGATACCAATCAGTCCGGCTGAAATAAAAACTTGCGCACAGTCAGTATAACATTTGGAGATTTCTGTGATGCTATAACGATGCCTCCATCCTTGGTAGTTATGTGTCCTTTTTGTTGCTGAAACAAAAGATACATCATGCTGATAGCCTGCAATAGGAATTAGTGAAACTTACACAGGTCAGGAAGACAATGACTCTATCATGCCAAAATGAAAAACATGATAAAATATCACACACTAGATGGATTCAAACTGATCATATTATAGAAAATAGGCAAGGCAACATGAGGAAGGGGTTTTATGCTAATGATGAGGACTCATCATGGAAATTCATGAATGCATTTAACTGTGAAAATTTCAAAATTTTATAGTTCTAATAGTGGCTCCGTCTGGGGATGAATGATAGTCAGATCATTGCAAGGATCCAAAATCTATGGGTGAGCAGACCAGACACAAAAATGATGAACCAGTGAGAAACAATGGAATGAATGTAGAATGAAGATGAATGCAAATTGAATGCAAAATGGAAGTGAAATGGATGCAAAATGAAGGTGAACCAGAACCCTAAACTACTGTGCATGGAAAATAGTTTTAAAGTGGAAAGGAAAGAGTTGTCCATGGACTGGAAACCCTTAATCCTCTGTGTTTCAACTTGACCTATTTTGAGCTATTACAATTTGAAACTCCAACCACTTTCCCCCGTCAAAAACTTGGTTTTCTCTTGAATTCAACAGATTCCTCTTGAAGACACATATGCAATTCATCCTATCACTGAAAGTTTTTAAGGAATCACCATGCTCAGCTTGGACCAACTTCCCAATAGTACTCAGCAGTTTATATTCTCCATCATCAAATAAAACTTTGTTATCTTCAACATACAAAATATATGCATATAAAAAATAACACTTTGTATTATCTCTCTCACTGTTGTATATCATAAAGCATTCACTCAGCTGTATTAGAATTTCACAATCAAAGTGCCCCTCTTGAGAAAAAAAATGTTCTGTTATGTCAACACTATCTGAAACACACAAATCTGAAACTCTTTGCACCTCTTTAGTATCATTATTTGGAATCAACATTAGATTATAACTCACATCTCCAGTATCTAGCATATATGAATCAATCAAATATGGAATTCTAGCATCCTTGGCATGCAAATAAATGTCTTCTTCACATGAATTAGAAAATTCAAAACCACGTACCCCCTTCTGAACAAACACAGACTTTTGATCAAGACCACCAGTTTCACCATCATTCCAATAAATACACAAGGAGTCATAAGAATCTTTACACAGATTTTTCACTGTCAAAACAAAAGTAAGCTGGAGACCAAACTTCAAGATCTTCATTATGTACACATCCCTAGTATTCAAAAGTAAACAAGTCTGCATTCTGTTCACAACTAAGTGAACAAGCCTCAATATTTTCATCACTACAGTTATACTCCTCACTTTTGTCATCATCAAACAGAAATTCAATACCATCAGGGAATGGGAAATTAGAAACATTATCAGTGCAGCTATTTATTCCATCATTTTTCTTGTCTAAAACTGTTTCCTCCTTTTCATAGAATGGATTTGAAAATATCTGATACTCATTGACACACCTTGGCAAAAAATCATTTGATCTTCATTTAACTCTTCATCATACGAGTTTGAAAAAAATTGGAAATCACTTTTAAATGTTCATACCTCTTCATCATTAGATGTATCTTCATAATTTTCAACTGCAGCCAGAGGTATTGTATACTTACTATCTGTTGAATCATTATTTCCTATTGCCACTTCATCCTGATCTTCATAAGGAGTAGAAGAATCCCTTGACTATAGATCAAAATCCTCAGGATCTTCAACAGAATAAGAATATTCACTGGATTCCTCACAACATGCACCGCTTTCTTTGTGACAATCTGTTGTGCAAGAGATAAGCCCTACACCCTCATCCTCCTCAACCTGATGAAAATTATCTGAGGCCAGATATACTATGTGATCCTCTTCATTGTTTTCCATCTACATTCCCTCCTCCTGTATTCTTTGGGCTACAACACAATGATCTGGGGAATGTGGCTTATCATAAAAATCACAAAAGTAATTGTTACTTACCATATAGGTTCCTTTCTTGCTCAATGGATCAGAAACTCCCTCACTTCCAGGCCTAGCTATTAGAGGTTTGTTGTCCTTCCAGTCTGTATTATAAGGCATGCCATGCAACCTTAGCCTTTCGTTCCTGTATATGTTTCTCTGCTGAGAAACCTTAGGAATGTCTCTTTAACTGATTATCCCAACAGCCTTCCTATTGTTCTCAATCGTTTGTGCCATCTTCTGTGCTTCAACTAAATCTCTTGGGAATTTATTTCTCAACTCATACCCTATTTTTGGATCAAAATCATTCAAATAAATACTCAGTGCTATAGAATCTGGCAACTTTGATCTAAGAGGTATCCTATTCTGCAACTTATTGAATCTTCGATTGAAATCATAAATTGTATCACTTTGATCTTTCTGAATGTGCAATAATTCACAAAGAGCATAATCTGGTACACTTAGATTCCCAAACTACTTGAGGAATTGATCTTGAAATCCTTGGAGAGAATCAATAGAGACAGCTGGTAAACTGTTGAACCAATCCCTAGCATCTTCAACTAGTGATATCATGAATAGCCTCATGTGTAAATCTTCATATGGCACATCCAAATCTTGGATAAAAGCATCAAAACTTCTTAAATGATCCTTAGTAGTGATTGCATCATTTCCTATAAACCTTGGAACAATACCCCTCCAACTGCCATCCATTGGATATGGGGATAATGGAATCCCTGCCAAATCAAACTGTCTGATCATTGTTGTATGCTTATAAAGGGGGGCACTAGGTGGGTACGGATGCTGGTACATTGGACCATAGTGTTATGTATTATAATATGGCATATATTGATCACCATGAGGAGCTTCAATATGACCTCCCCTGAACTGAAATCCTCCATTAATGTTTGAACAGCAAAAATTCTTTCAGAGTCGCCACCTACTTTTCCAAAAGTAGGAAAATCATTATTTATGATCTTTTCCCAACGAAATCACTCTTTATAAAATTATAACCTTTTCTAACCTTTTCTTCAATGACTCTATATGATAGTCTTCAACCGAATTTTCTAATATAATCCCTAGTAGAGTCGCCAATTTGTTAGCTCTCAAAAATGCAGGTTTGAACCACGAAAGGCTGCCAAGCTTTCACAACATTTTAGGGTAATAGAACAAGGCTTGAAACAATCAAAACTTCTACTCTTCTAGTGCTGCAAGACCAAGGCAGGTGTACCTCTCATGAACAATGCAGGCTTATCTTATAATTGTCTTTCTAAAGTGCTTTGTTCACAACAACAGATAACAATGAACAAAATGAAACCAAACTTGATAGCAACTTGCAGATCTAAAAACTAAAATACTAAATAAAAGAGATTGAATGAACTCAAATAATGGAATTGCAGGGACCAGTGCCTTGTTGGGTATGCGGAGTCGAATGAAACAGAAATGGGAAACTAATTCTGGCATAAAATCAAATTGTAGGCATATGATCTGTTCATAACTTGTATGAACAATGCAAGATTATGACTACTGAGCTCTACTTTAACAATCTAGATGAATCTTCCTGATTACTGTGATCAATGAAAAGGATTTAATCCCTACTTGAGAGAACTAGTTAATTAATCACACAAATACAACAAATGTGCACAGAGAAATTGAAAATAAACTTGTTATTCCAATTTAAACAACCAAAAAAACTCAAATTAGAGACAGCCTCAGCAATACTCTTCAATAAATTCGGCATGCAATTGAAACCAAAACAAAACTGCCACACAATTGAATTTCATTGAAACCACCATTTGAAAACACGCACATAGTCTCTGATGAGAGAAGATTATCCTACTGTAGCCATCTGACTACCTACTATCTGTGATCTAAAATCCGATCTCTTTCAAATTACAATCCAGGTGCATATAAATACACCAGCATTAGAAATCATGTCATTTCAAATTCATGTCGGCCCCAGTAGAAATCGGGCCCAAACAATGTCGTCTTGCAATGGTTGTTTTAGAAATTACATGTCGGCCATAAGATTTGTATTTCTATTTTTCACTAGTGAATCAGTCCGCAAGACACAATGCAAAATCCTGTCAAAGGCAATTCAAACGCTTCATCCCCATGCACTTGTATTTCACCCAGACCCTGGGACGTCGGGGAGACATCACGCAGATCACACTTTGTTTCCTATCACTGTAATCTTCAGTCATCGGTAAGATGTCACACAGCAGTATTTCATTATACTGAAAGCCCCATGGTTAAACCTATCATCGAGACACAAGAGAATCTCATACCAACATGCTCTATTTGTCTCACTTACCATCGTTGTAGCTCATCGCATTCGGGGAAACCTTATACAGACTGTCCCGAGTGTCACCGATTTCCATACATACTCTCTGCTCACTGAGACATAGGAGTCATCCTGTCGAAACAAATCCTCATTTTCCTTCGCCAAGACCCTTCGAACTCGGCAAGAAGTATCATAGATTTTATCGAGTTACACCGAAAACTCCCAATTCAGTTTGTGTCACTGTGACCCAAGATAACTCTCACCAATAGATAGCTCATGCCCCATGTATATCATCATAGCATCCAACCTTCAAGGAGAGGTTACATAGATAGTTTTATGTTTCACTGAGATACTCCTCCATCCATCTTGAGTCGCTGAGATACGAACAAATTCCCGCCAAAATGCATTCCTTTTGTTTTGTTTGCTGTCGCAGTAGCTTTATGATATCGGAAAAATATCCTGTAGACTTCACATTGTTTCACCAAAAGTCTTTATCACTCGAGTCACTGAGACAACAGAAAACTCCTATCGACAAAGATCCCCCTATGCCCCATCGGCGAGATCAGAGGTCACTCGCTGAAACCTCATGCCGATACCAATCAGTCCGGCCGAAATAAAAACTTGCACACAGTCAGTATAACATGTGGAGATCACCATGACACTATAACGATGCCTCCATCCTTGGCCAATATGTGTCCTTTTTGTCGCCGAAATAGAAGATACATCATGTCGATAGCCTGCAATAGGAATTAGTGAAACATACATAGGTCGGGGAGACAATGATTCTATCATGCCAAATGGAAAACATGATAAAATATCACAGACTAGATGGATTCAAACTAATCATATGACAGAAAATTGGCAAGGCAACATGAGGAAGGGGTTTTATGCTAATGATGAGGACTCATCTTGGAAATTCATGAATGCATTTGACTGTGAAAATTTCAAAATTTTATAGTTCTAACAGAGGGTATAGGGTTTAAGGGTTTAGGACCTTAGGTGTTTAAGGGTTGAGGGTATAGGATTGAGGGATTATCATAGAGAGGGAGGAATGGATGGAAGGAGAGATTGAGGGAGAAGCGAGATAGAGAGGAGAGAAAAGGAGGGAGGGACAAAGATATATGAGGGTTGGGAATCCAATTTATAGGTTAGAGGGTTGAGGACATATAGGGTTGAGGGTAGCGGGTAGAAGGTTTAAGGGTTTAGGGTTTAAGTGTTTAGAGTTGAGGGTTTAGGGTTGAGGGTAGAGGTTTTACGGTATAGGTTTGAGGGTATATGGTTTAAGGATTAGGGTTGAGGGTCCAATGTATAGGGTAGAGACGATAGGGGTTCAGGGATTACGGTTTAAGGGTTGAGGGATTAAGGGTTGAGGGTTAAAAATTCTTGGTTGAGGATTTAATATATAGGGTAGAGTGTTGAGGGTAGAGGGTAGAGGGTTTAAGGGTTGAGGGTTGAGAATTTAAGGTTGAGGATAAAGGGTTGAAGGTATAGGGCTGAGGGAATACGTTTGAGCATCCAATGTATAGGGTAGAGTGTATAGGGGTTGAGGGATTATGGTTGAGTGTTTGATGGATTAGGTTAGAGAGTATACTTGGGGTTAAGGGTTTAAGTGTTGAGGGATTAGGGTTGAGGGTAAAGGTTATTGGATTGAGAGTAGAGGGTAGAAGGTTTAAGGGTTGAGGGTTGAGGGTTTAGGGTTGAGGGTTGAGGGTTTAGGGTTGAGTGATTAAGGGTTTAAGGGTTCAGTGTGTTGGAAAAATAAGGATAGACAACTGAGAGGGGAGGTGAATAAGTTGTCACAGAATATTTAACTTTTCAAGCTTAATTTAACTTTAATCTCATATATGATGAATGAACAATAAACTATAAACAATCAGTACATCAGACACACAAAGAACACCAAGAATTTTTACGTGGAAACCCTATTAGGGGAAAATCCACAGTGGATGTTAGTCCACAATATTATACCATGTTAAAAGTATAAGGAAGTATCAATGGGAATGGACATGCATTCATACACACTGCCTAGAGCTCAGTACTCAATTGCAAGATGGGTCACTTCCTAAGAAAGATTTAGATTAAAACCATCCAAATTGTGAACTGAGAAAATAGCATTTGCTAATGTCAGGTTATAGTTCTAGTTATGCACATGAACACTTCATCAACCTTCTTCACTCTCCTTCACACTCTGCTCTGCCTTCAAATGATTTGAAAAATATTCACACATAGGACACACACTTCACACTTGCACACTTCAATTCAAATAAACGATCTCTCTTATATATCTGCAACATGAATTACATCAAAAAATTTGTCATCCAAAATAGAATATAAAACATATACGTAATGTCGGCCCAAATTTACAAATAAATTTTCAATGCGAATCAAACACCATTGGCCACAATGTAATGAAGACTTAAAAAAACTTCCTTGTGTGTGCCAAACATTCAAATTTTAATCTTCAAGGATCCACAATATGCTACAACCACCATGTCAGCCAAGAACACAAAAACCAAACACACAAGAGAAAAAATCACTGACCACAAGCACACCGATCAATGTGGGTGTGCTATTGAAGTTGTGAAAGCCAACCTCACATACCCCGAAGATCACCTGCATGCAAATAATCTATCACAGAAAGAAGACATTCGAGACAAAGAAGTAAGGGTGCTCTGAAAGCTGAAAATGTATTAATCATAGAGAGATAAAATACAATGATCAATCCTTATAAAAGGAGATTGTGCAACCCTAAAGAAACCCTAAAAGGTAGAAATTTAATAATTAATATAATTATTAAATGTCACAATATGCAACTAAAGTGAAACATTAAGAGAGGAATAAAGGTAACTTAATTAATATAATTAAGTTAAAACCTTTACTCTAACACCCCCCCTTAAAATGAGCAAAAGTGCAGCTACAAACATGTGCAAGAAAGCAAAGGTAACTACAATGCATGAAAGCAAACAAGGGTCCCGACAACTAGGCCTGATCAGGTACCCGAATACAACCAAATCTCTATAAAGTGGAGAAATAGAGAAAACCTCATGGGAAAAACTCTACTCCAAAGGAGAGAAAAGAAAGGAATGAAATGCACTAATGAAAGAAGGATAGAAGGTGGATTACATGATACCCCCCATAGACTGCTTCTATCATATAAGTACATATACAATGGTCTCCTCAGGAGAGATAGAAAGAGAAAAGAAGGCCCCCCCACAATGAAGAAACTCCTGTCACAATGGTAGATGCCTGATGTAGAATCCAAAAGGAGATCCTGAAGTGGCAAATGATATTCCTCCCCTTGGGAAGAAATGGTTCCAAAGGATGATGTCGAAGAAACCCTGTGAAGAGTGATGAACCAGTCTATCTCAAGATGTGTGCCATGATAGGATGCTAAAGAATCTTGCTGTCTGAACGGAAACAAATGATGTCAAATCCAAACAGATGTGAAGAATCTTGAAATGCAACCTCTGAATGCACTTATAATGGTGGGCGTATAGTGATAACCTGACTGTCAAGGTAGAGGAGGTGAATGTCCTCAAAATAATCCTCCAAATCTGCAATATAGGACTCAACAAACAAGAAAGATATGTCTGCAAGATAAGAGTCCAAAGTAGCTATGTCTAGAAGGTGAATGATGCCCTGCTAAACTGAATCAGGAACAACAGGAGATGCTGATGAAGTCTCAGTTTGAAGAGTAGGAACTGTGAGACAAGCCTCTGATCCATCGAAATATGTAAGGGTGTCTAAATACTCAAGTTCCTTTAAAGTATCATGATCAAAGGGTGTATTCTCTCTCCAAGCAATGGGTAAGAGACAATCTAAAGTAGGATCCTTTGGGAATGGAGAGATATTGGAGTCTCCATAGATCTCCCAAAGATGTATCCAAAGTGGGTGGGGACAATCATTGTCCGATATAGCCCACACAGTGTCATCATCAACACTAGACAGTATAAGTCCTACTATGTGATCTCTAATGATACCCCAAGCTATTTTTCCCTCTAAAGTGGCTAGTTTAGGTATGATATCATACAAATAAGGCAAAATATTAAGCCATTTACAATTTGTAAGTATGCCCTTTGCCCATGACTCATAATTACCCCGTTCCAGAATTACAACTGAAGGGTGAGTAGAAAAACCCATGATAACTCTTCAACTTAAAACATCAGAGAAAACTGACCTTACAACATGTAGATTAAATTAAATAGACCATCCCACGCAAACAGAACCCATGAAGGTGCTAGAATGTCCAAGTAATTGAGCAAAGTGTAAAAACACACAAAGCTGAATAAAATTTACTTGGTAAATTTTCTCATCAAATAGACTGTAGATCTGGAAAGACCACATAAATACCTTTCTGAAGCCTATTCTTTTGCGTAAAACTGAGCAAAACTGAGCAAGATATGCCCCTTGAAGTGCAAAACAACCATCTGACTTTGACTACGGAAAACAACATCAAAACAAAAAAATGAAGAAACCACACCTACACCATCAGATCGATGCTAGAAGCAGCTTTCCAACGATATCTTGTTTTTGAAAAACAGAGACAATATACTCAAGATATGACCATTTTACTAAATATGCTCATTTGGGCTTTAAACCAAACATTTTATTAATTTGAAGATTAAAAAATTAATAAAATATTCAGCTGTACCTTCATAGCTCGAAAATTAAGGTAGCATAGAAATCAAAAGGGCACATAAATTGATGCAAAATGGCACAAAAATCGAGGCAGCTCAAAAATGATGCAGACACTAAAAAATATAACATGAAAATCGACACGTCCGTATGGACCCGTACAATCATATGGATTTCTCTGGCAGTTGTTTTGAGATTCTCCAAAAATAGTAGAATTTTTTTTTTTAGCAAACCCTATCATATTTTATATGAAAATAGGGGTTTTTGGGCCTTCTGAGTGCACCCATGGAGTCTGTTTTGCACTAGCATGCACTATTTGAGAGATCAAGGTCAAAATTTCTTTAGAAATGATGGAAAACCCCTCTGATTTGGAAAAAAATACCATGAATGAAACCCTTGCATATAAATAAAAATTTGTAAGCTGAAATATTCAAAAAATGAAAAGGCAGCCGCAGATCTGGAGCTCTGATACCATGTTGAAGTTGTGAAAGCCAACCTCACAGACCCCAAAGATCACCTGCATGCAAATAATCTGTCACAGAAAGAAGACATTCAAGACAAAGAAGCAAGGGTGCTCTGAAAGCTGAAAATGTATTAATCAGAGAGAGAGATAAAATACAATGATCAATCCTTATAAAAGGAGATTGTGCAACCCTAAAGAAACCCTAAAAGGTAGACATTTAATAATTAATATAATTATTAAATGTCACAATATGCAACTAAAGTGAAATCTTAAGAGAGGAATAAAGGTAACTTAATTAATATAATTAAGTTAAAACCTTTACTCTAACACGTGCAATAAAGATATAGCATGATCTAGAAAAATCCATGAGGATAAAGAAACAATAGAGAAACATCTGCATCAACTGAGATTACTAGAATCATACCAACTTCAATCAGGAGCACTAACTAAAACCACATAAACACTAACAAAACACAACTATCCATAACAAGATCAAATATTCATGTGGACCTCTAAAAATTCTAGTGGATAAACTAGATACACATAGCAATAAACCCTTTAATCCACAATGACTCATCATCATCGTACTTAGTATGACAACTTCATGAACTTCATTGATCTACTAGGAACTTGCAATACTTTCTTTTACAATTTTCTCAATATCCTCAACATATACAACCTTCAATACATCACTGCTAATAGTGTTGACATCAATGACAACCACATATCAAAAAAACAACCATAGCATCCAACAATCTCCCCCTTTAGCATTGATGGAAACACGTGATGTGAAAAACTCCATCAATGCAACTCTCCTCAACTCTTCTCTTCTAGAAAGATTTCCACATTGCTCTTCTCCTCAAAAATATTTTTCCACATTACTCTTCTCCCGCTTTGAAATCAATGACAAAGATTAATATTATCTTTCCACATACAAGCTCTGAACCACATATCTTCTCATCCGACTACTCTCTCTAAGTAGCAGCCACAAAAACATCAATTTAGATCATAATGTAGCAATTATGCACATGGATTGATGCAAGTAAATGAATCTCTAGTTCATAACAGGAGGGTTAATCACCCCTAGCATCCCTCTGAGATACTCAAAAGTATCCTTCAGTAATGGCTTGGTGAAAATTTTTACATTATGCTCTTTGGTAGTCACATATTCCAATTTGAATTCTTTCTCACTCACTTTCTCTCGTAGGAAGTGAAAATTGATTGATATGTGCCTAGTATTAGAATGTAGCACTAGATTCTTTGATATGTTTAATACACTTGAGTTATCACAATATATGGAAATAGGCTCATCATATAGTCTCTGATACCTTTCAACATCTATTTCACCCACAACACTTGAGTACAATTATTTGTAGTAGCAATATACTCTACCTCATAAGTAGAAAGGGAAATGGAATTCTGCTTTTTTCTCAACCATGACACCGACTTCTTCCCTAGGAAGAAAGCACCACCACTAGTACTTTTCTTATCAACTACATCTCCAGCCCAATCCACCTCAGTATATGCATTCAATGTAAGATAATCATCTTTAGGATACCAAAGTCCAAGATCAACTATTCCTTTTAGATATCTGAAAATTCTCTTTATAGTATTCACATGAGATTCTTTTGGATCACCTTGATATCTAGCTACCATACACACAACATTCATGATGTCTGGTATGGTTTGAGTCAAATACAACAATCCACCAATCATTGACCTGTATCTTGTATGATTTTCCTTAGGGGAATCATCATTATGTGGTAGCTTGCATTTGGTTACCATGGGTGTACCAACAGGCTTTGGGTCATCCATGCCAAAATTCTTTAGCAACTCTCTCACATATTTGGACTGAGATATGAAAATCCCATTGTCTATCTGAGTGATTTGGAATCCCAGAAATAATTTCATCTCTCCAATCATAATCATCTCAAATTCACTTTTCATTGCATCAGTGAACTTCATACATAGATCATCTCCAAAAATTATGTCATCAACAAATACTTCAATAATCAACTCTTTATCATGATCCAACTTGAATAATAAGTTGTTTTCAGCAGTACCTTTATTGAATCCAAGCTTCAGTAAGTATTTATCTAGTCTAGCATATCAGGTTCTAGGGGCTTGCTTGAGTCCATATAGAGCTTTCTTTAGTCAGAAAACCATGTCTTCCTTATCAGTTAGTTGAAATCCATCAGGTTGTTCAAAATATACCTCTTCTTCTAGTTCACCATTCAAAAAACTTGACTTCACATCCATTTGATAAACTTTGTAGTTTTTGTATGCAACATAAGCAAGAAATAATCTTATAGTGTCAATTCTGGCAACATGGGAAAAAGTTTCTTCAAAATCAATACCTTCCATTTGCAAATACCCTTTACATACCAGTCTTTCTTTATTCCAGATCACTTCACCTTGTTCATTAAGCTTATTTTGAAAGGCCCATTTAGTACTAATCACATTTTTATCTTTAGGTCTAGGAACAAGAATCCATGTATTTTTCTTGTCAATTTTCATTAGTTCTTCCTTCATAGCTTCCATCTAGTGTTCATCGTTACAAGCTTCATTGACATTGTTGGGCTTAGTCTTGGAGACCAGAAAATACTCTTCTACTATCCTTCTTCTAGTATGCACACCTTTATTCTTGTCTCCTATAATTTGATTTTTAGAATGATTTAACCTTACATAGCTCATAACATTAGGATTCTCTCACACTTATGGTTCTTTTGTTATTTCTTTTGCACTTCCACTTATCTCTCCTTCTTGACTTTCTTGATTTACCGAAACACTTTGAAATTGATTTTGTGTCTAAGCATTATGCCCTTTGTTTGTACTATCCAACTGGTCATTAGAATCATATCCACAGTATCTAGATGATCTACCAGAATCCTCATCAACTATGACATTTGCACTTTCAACCATTTTTCTCAATCTTTTATTGTAGCACCAGTAAGCCTTTCTTTTAGTAGAGTTACCTAGAAATATTCCTTCATTGTTCCTTGCATCAAACTTTCCTATGTCCTCATCTCTCTTAATATAACATTTTCTTCCGAAGATCTTGAAATATTTAACAGTAGGCTTATAACCAAACCATAGCTCAAAAGGAGTCTTACCAGACATACCATTGACATTTACCTAATTTAAAGTGTACACAACAGTTTTTACAACTTCTCTCCAATAAATATGAGGCACCTTTCTTTCTATCATCATTGTTCTAGAAACATCCACAATTGTTCTATTCTTTCTCTCAAAAACTCAATTTTATTGAGGGGTTAGGGGAGCAGATAACTGTCTTTAGATTCCATGCTCTTCACAGAATGAATTGAACTCCCGGGAAGTGAACTCACCACTTCTGTTTGACCTTACGAAATTTATTTTCAAACCTGTCTCATTCTCTAAAATACCTTTGAAACTTTTGAACTTCTATAATGCTTCAAATTTTTCTCTTAAGAAAGAAACCCATATCATTCTAGAGTAATCATCAATAAGAAGCATAAAGTACCTTTCTCCTTGTAGAATTTTGACTCTGGAGGGATCACACAAATCTATATGCACCAGTTCCAGTATTCCATTAGAATGATGTTTTTTTCTCTGAAAAGAAACTCTTGCCTATTTTTCCATCTAACATTCCTTGCATATTGTGTTAGCAAGCTTCACTAGCTTAGGTAGATCTCTTACTGCTTGAGTGGAACTTAATTTGAAAATTTTATCAAAATTCACATGACACAACCTTCTATGCCACAACTAGATTTCATCTACTCGAGCAAATAAACAACTTACATCAACAACACTCAGGTGAAAAATATTACCTTTTGTCTATTTACCTGAAGTAATTATATTTCCAGAGCTTCCAAGTATCTTACATATTCCATCCTTGAACTAAAGATCATCAACCTTTTCCATCATCTGTCCAAAACTCAATAATTTTTTCTTCAATCCATCAACATAAAGTACATCATCAGTATTATGATTTCCACCAAGACAAATAGATCCTCTACCACGAATCACATAAGCATTGTTATCTCCAAATCTTACAACCCCACTGTCATATTTCTCTAAACTTACAAATTTTCTTTTGTCACTAGCCATATGATGTGAGCATCCCCTATCTATAACCCATTCATCCTTCTCTTCAATTTGGGCTGTAAGAATTTTCTCAACTTTAGCAGATTCAGTAGCCACTAGACTATTTTCCTTGATAGCAATGAAAACCCAATCATCTTCATTTCCATTTTCTTTATCTGATTCTTCATCAGTTGCACCTTCTTCAGCAAAATAGCATTTCTTTTGAAATATAGGTTTGTAAGGCTTAGACCTAGGAACTCTTTCAGGACACCTTGAAGCAAAATGACCTATTTTACTACATGAAAAAATTTGACAGGCAACTTTCCTTTATACTTACCTTGTCCTGTACCTTCTTTCTTTACAATTAGTGCTTCCAGCTCTTGTACTTCTCTTTCTTCATCTTCAATCTATTTCATCTCTTCCCCATACTTGAATGTATTTCTAGAACTCTCTCTTGGATCATATCCTTGCTTTTTTCTTCTGGATATAGAAGCCTTAAATGTAGATTCAGTCTTTGGGGCAGAATCACCAAATTCACTCAATTCAAAAGCAACAAGTTTACCAATCAGCATATCTCTTGTCACATTTGTTACTGATTTGAACTCTTCAATAGCATGAGCTTTTGACTTGTAAGAGGGAGGAAATGATCTGAGCACTATAGCTACAATTTATTGTTCATCTAGAATACCACTAACACATCTAATACCCATCACAATTTCATTTACTCTTTGCATAAAAGAAGAAATATTTTCATCTTCTCCCATCTTCAAATTTTCATACTTTCCTTTCAAACACCATAGCTTAGTGACCTTCACATGTACATATCCTTCATACAAATTCTCCAACTTCATCCACATCTCATGAGTTGTCTTCAGACCTATCACATTTGTCATTTTTGAATCCATCAAAGCACTCAACAAAGCTTCCATGGCCCTGCTATTATTCTCAGCTTCTTTAATCTCATAAGGAGTGGAAGGACCATTCTAAGGAATACTATATTTTTTTTTTGTAATCTTCCATAAGTTTTCACCTAAGCACCTCAAATGACATTCCATTCTAGCTTTCCATAGTGAGTAGTGTGTTCCATCAAATCTAGGACTGTCCTTCTTGTATGATGCCATCTTGGATCACCTCAAGCTTTTAAACTTCTTCAAAGGAACCTGCTCTGATACCAATTGTTGGAAAAACAAGGATAGATAACTAAGAGGGGGGGTGAATCAGTTGTCACAGAATGTTTAACTTTTCAAGCTTAATTTAACTTTAATCTCAAATCTAATGAATGAACAGTAAACTATAAACAATCAACACATCAGACACACATAGAACACCAATATCTTTTATGTGGAAACCCTATTATGGGAAAAACCATGGTGGATATTAGTCCACAAGATTATACCCTGTTAAAATTATAAAGAAGTATCAATGGGAATGCACATGCATTGAGACACACTACCTAGAGCTCACTACTTAATTACAAGAGGGCTCACTTCCCAAGAAAGATTCAGATTAAAACCATCTAGATTGTGAATTGAGAAAATATCATCTATTAATGCTAGGTTATAGTTCCAGTTATGCACATGAACACTTCTTCAACCTTCTTCACTCTCCTCACACTCTGCTTTTCCTTCGAATAATCTGAATAATATTTGCACATAATACTTCCACACTTCAATGTGAACAAACAATAACTCTTATATATCCACAACATGAATTACATCAACAACTTTGTCAGCCAAAACATAATATAAAACATATACACAATGTTGACCCAAATTTACAAATAAAATTTCAATGTGAATCAAACACCATTGGCCACAATTTAAGGAAGAATTAAAACAACCTCCTCGAGCATGCCAAACATTCAAATTTTAATATTCAAGGATTAACAACACACCACAACCACCATGTCGGACAAGAACACAAAAACCAAACACACAAGAGAAAAAATCACCGACCATGAGCACATTGATCAATGCAGATGTGCAACAAATATATATCACAATATAGAAACATCCATGAGCATCAATAAACAAAATAAAACATCTGTAGCAACTGAGATTACTAAAATCATACCAAATTCAATCAGGAACACTAATTGAAACCACAAAAACACTGACAGAACACAACTATCCATAACAAGACCAAATCTTCACACATACCTCTAAAACTTCTGGTGGATAAACTAGATACACACAACAATAAACCCTTTAATCCACAATGACTGATCATCAACGTACTGAACATGAAACCTTCATGACCTTCACTGATCTACTAGGAACTTACAATACTTTCTTTTACAATTTTCTCAATATCCTCGACATATACAACCTTCAATACATTAGTCCTAATAGTGTTGATATCAATGACAACCACATATCAGAAATATAACCATAGTATCCAATAGAGGGTATAGGGTTGATGGATTAGGGTAGAGAGGGATGGATGGAGGGAGGGAGAGATAGAGGCAAAAGTGAGATAGAGAGATGTAGAGAAGATGAGGGAGGGACAAAAATATATGAGGGTGGAGGATCCAATGTATAGGGTAGAGGGTTCACAATTGAGGGTATATGGTCGAGCACTTATAGGGATGATGGTTTAGTGTATTGGGTTGAGGGTATAGGGTTGAGGGATTATGGTTGAGGGTAGGGGGTATAAGCTTTAAGGGTTTAGGGTTTAAGGGCTTAGGTTCAAGGGTTTAGGGTTGAGGATAGAGGGTTTAGGGTATAGGTTTGAGGGTATATGGTTGAAGGATTCAGGTTTAGGGTCAATGTATAGGGTAGAGTGTATAGGGGTTGAGGTTTTAGGGTTTAAGGTTTGAGGTTCAAGGGATTAAGGGTTGAGAGTTGATAATTGAGGGTTGGTAATTTAATTTATAGGGTAGAGCATAGTGGGTTTAATGGTTTAGGGTTTACAGGTTGAGAGTTTAATGTTGAGAGTAGAGGGTTGATGGTATAGGGTTGATGGATTAGGGTTGATGGTGAAATTTATAGGGTAGAGGGTATAATGGTTTAGGGTTCATGTTTTAAGGGTTTAGGATTAAGGATAGAGGGTTGAAGGTTGCAGGTTTAAGGGTTGAAGGATTAAGGGTTGAGTGTTGAGGGATTAGGGTAGATATTTTACTTGGGTTTAAGGGTTTAATAGTTGAGGGATTATGTTTAAGGCTAGACGGTCTTGGGCTAATGGTAGAGGGTAGAGGGTTTAAGGGTTTAGGGTTACATGGTTGAGGGTTGAGGGATTAGGGTAGAGAGAGAGGGGTGGATCGAAGGAGAGATGGAGGGAGAAGTGAGATAGAGAGAAGGAGATAAGAGAAGGGAGGGACAAAGATATTTTAGGGTTGAGGATCCAATGTATAGGGTAGGGGGTTGAGAATTTAGGGTATAAGGTTTAGGAAATATAGGGTTGATGGTTTAATGCATTGAGTTTATGGTATAGGGTTGAGGGTAGAGGGTAGAAGGTTTAAGGATTTAGGGTTTAGGTGTTTAAGGTTGAGGGTAGAGGTTTTAGAGTATAGGTTTGAGTGTATATGGTTGAAGGATTAGGTTTGAGGGTCCAATGCATAGGGTAGAGGGTAAATGGGTTGAGGGTTTAGGGTATGAGTGTTGAGTGTTGAGGGATTAAGGGTTGAGGGTTGAGAATTGAGGGTTGAGGGTTTCTTGTATACAGTAGAGAGTAGAGGCTTTAATGGTTGAAGGTTAAGGGTAGAGGTTTAAGGGATTAGGGTTGAGGGTCCATTGTATAGGTTAGATGTTATAGGAGTTGAGGGATTAGGGTTTAAGGGTTTAGGGTTTAGGGTAGAGGGTAGAAGGTTTAGGATTTAACGGTTGAGAGATTAGGGTTGAGGAATTAGGTTGAAAGTAGAGGGTATTGGGTTGAGGGTAGAATTTAGAGGGTCGAGGGTAGAGGGTTTAGAGTTTAAGGGTGGAGGGTATAAGGTTGAGGGATTAGGGTAGAGAGGGAGTGATGGATGGAGGGAGAGATGGAGGGAGAAGTGAGATAGAGAGAAGGAGAGAAGAGGAGATAGGGATAAAGATGTATGAGGGTTTGGGATCCAATGTATAGGGTAGACAACTGATAATTGAAGGTATAGGGTTTAGAACCTATAGGGTTGATGGTTTAGGGTACATGGCTGAGGGTATAGGGTTGAGGGATTAGGATTGAGGGTAGAGGGTTTTGGGTTGAGGGTAGAAATTTTAAGGGTTTATGTTTGAGGGTTTAGTGTTGAGGCTAGAGGGATTAGGGTATAGGTTTGAGGGTACATGGTTGAAGGATTAGGGTTGAGGGACCAATGCATAAGGTAGAGGGTATATGGGTTGAGGATTTTGGGTTTAAGGATTGTGGATTGGGGGATTAAGGGTTGATGGTTGAGGGTTTAATGTATAGGGTAGAGCATATAGGGTTGAAGGGTTTAGAGTTTAAGGGTTGAGTTTTTATGGTAGAGGGTAGAGAGTTGAGGGTTGAGGGATTAAGGGTTGAGGGTTGATGGATTAGGGTAGAGATTTCACTTGGGTTTAATGGTTTAAGGGTTGAGGGATTAGGGTAGATGGTAGAGGGTTTAAGGGTTTAGGGTTTAAGGGTTGTTGGTTGAGGGTTTAGGGTTGAGTGTTTAAGGGTTTAAGGGTCAAGGGTATAGGGTTGAGGGATTAGGGTAGAGATGGAGGGAGAAGTGAGATAGAGAGGAGAGAAGAGGAGGGAGGGACAAAGATATATGAGGGTTGAGGCTCTAATGGATAGGGTAGAGGGTTTAAAATTGAGGGTATAGGGTTGAGGGATTAGGGTTGTGGGTAGAGGGTATTAGTTTGAGTGTATAGGGTATAAGGTTTAAGGGTTGAGGGTAGAGGTTTTAGAGCATAGGTTTGATGGTATATGGTTGAAGGATTACGGTTGAGGGTCCAATGCATAGGGTAGAGGGTTTAGGGTTTAAGGATTGAGGTTTGATGGATTAAGGGTTGAGGGTAGAGAATTGAGGGTTGAAGGTTTATTGTATAGGTTAGAGGGTAGAGGGTAGAGGGTAGAGGGTTTAAGAGTTGAGGGTAGAGGGTTTGAGGTTGAGTGTAGAGGTTTGAGGGTAGAAGGATGAGGGATTAGAGTTGAGGGTCCATTGCATAGGGTAGATGGTATATGGGTTGGGGGATTAGGGTTTAAGGGTTGAGGGTTTAGTATAGAGGGTTGAGTGTTTAAGGGTTGAGGGATTAAGGATTGAGGGTTGAGGGATTAGGGTAGAGTTTCCTTGAATTTAAGGGTTTGAGGGTTGAGGGATTAGAGTTGAGGGTAGATGGTTTTGGGTTGACTATAGATGGTAGAAGGTTTAAGGGTTTATGGTTGAGGGTTTAGGGTTTAGGGTAGAGGGTTTAGGGTGTAATTTTGAGCATATATTGTTGAAGGATTAGGGTTGAAGGTCCAATGTATAGGGTAGGAGGTATAGGGGTTGAGGATTTAGTGTTTAAGGGTTGGGTATGTGCAGGATCATCATGGAAAAAATAGGCCCTTAAGTGGCAAAAAAATCACAAAAATTAGAGTTAGGCAACTTGATGTAAAAATTTGAATAAGTTATCTATATTATTTCAAAAATATGTAAGAATAGAATCTGTAGCAAATTGAATGTAGTCTCTAAACTACTAGGTTTGTTTTTTTTGTTTTTTAAATCTATTTGGTGAAAATTTGAAATTTCAATGTAGTAGTACTTAAATTTCAGGGAAAAAATAAGAAGTAGGTGTCTGTCTGACCACCCTAACCACAATAAAATGATAATATTTTCTTATAATATTTTTTATATAAGTAGAGGACTCATGTCCCGATGTGATGCATATTTTTTGTAATTTTTTCCAAGTAAATAATTAATTATGAATTTTTTATTACAAATTTTAAAAAATATGAAAAACTCGTATGTCTGACCACCTTAACTTGGTCAAAACTTCATGAAATTAATTTTTTCTTTTTTTAATCCTATAGTATGTGAAGCATAGAATGTGAGACATTTTTTGGATTCAAAAAATGTGATACCGTTAGAAAGTTATAGATGTTTTTCAATCAGCCTATCAATCAGGACTTTAGTCATAATTTGAATAGAAAATGAATAATAATTACTTATTAAGTTCAAAGTAAAGAATAATTTATATTGGTGGAAATCTGAGAATCTCCTTTAAAAACCCTTTTCATTTCATCAATTTTGGGTAAAAAAAAAAAAGTCGTCAGCCACATACCCATCATATTGCCACTTTTTGGTCCATCATGATCCTGCACATACCCAGTTGAGGGAAAGGGTTGAGGATTGCTAATTGATGGTTGATGGTTTAATGTATAGGGTAGAGCGTAGAGGGTTTAAGGGTTGAGGGTTGAGAGTTTAAGGTTGAGGGTATAGGGTTTATTGATTGGGGTTGAGGGTGCAATTTATAGGATAGAGGGTTTAGGGGTTGAGGGTTAATGGTTTAAGGATTGGGGATTGAGGGTGGAGGGTAGAGGATTGAGTGTTGAGGGATTAGGGTAGAGAGTTTACTTGGGTTTAAAGGTTTAAGGGTTGAGAGATGAGGGTTGAGGGTAGATGGTAGAGGGTTTAAGGATTGACGGTTGAAGCTTTATGGTTTAGGGTTTAGTGTTTAAGTTTTTTAGGGTTGAGCGACTAGGATAGAGAGGGCATGATGTATGGAAGGAGAGATGGAGGGAGAAGTGAGACAGAGAGAAGGAAAGGAGGAGGGAGGGACAGAGATATATAATGGTTGAGGATCCAATGTATAGGGTAGATGGTTGAGAATTGAGGGCATATGGTTGAGGACATATAGGGTTGATGGATTAGGATATTGGGTTGAGGGTAAAGGGTTCATGGATTATGGTTGAGGGTAGAGGGTAGAAATTTTAAGGGTTTAGGGTTTAAGTGTTTAGGTTTGAGTGTTTAGGGTTGATGGTAGAGGTCTTAGAGTATAGGTTTGAGGGTATATGGTTGAAGGATTAGAGGGTCCAATGCATAGGGTAGAGGGTATAGGGGTTGAGGTTTAAGGGTTTAAGGGTTGAGGGTTTAATGTATAGGGTAGAGGGTAGAGGGTAGAGGGTTTAAGGGTTGAGGATTGAGGGTTTAAGGTTGAATATAGACAGTTGAAGGTATAGGGTTGAGGGATTAGAGTTGAGGGTCCAATGTATAGGGTAGAGGGTATAGGGGTTGAGTGATAGGTTTTAAGGTTTGAGGGTTGAGGGTTGAGGGTAGAGGGTTGAGGGTTTAAGGGTTGCGGGATTAGGGTAAAGATTTTACTTTGGTTTAAGTTTTGAGGAATTATTGTTGAGGGTAGAGGGTAGAGGGTTCAAGGGTTTAGTTTTTAATAGTTGAGGGTTTAGGATTTAGGATTTAGGGTTGATTGTTTAAGAGTTTAAGGGTTGAGGGATTGGAGTAGAGAGGGAGGGATGGATGGAGGGAGAGATGGAGGGAGAAGTGAGATATAGAGGAGAGGAGAGAAGAGGAGGAAGGGAATGAGATATATGAGGGTTCATGATCCAATGTATAGGGTAGAGGGTTGAGAATTGAGGGTATAGGATTTAGGACCTATAGGGTTGATGGTTTAGGGTATAGGGTTGAGGGATTATGGTTGAGGGTAGAGGGCTTTACGTTGAGGGTAGATTATATAAGGTTTAAGGTTGACGGTTTAGGGTTGAGGGTAGAGGGTTGAGGGAAGAGGGTTTATGGTATAGGTTTGAGGGTATATGGTTGATAGATTAGGATTGATTGTCTAATGTATAGGGTAGAGGGTATAGGGGTTAGGTATTTAGGGTTTAATGGTTGAGGGATTAAGTGTTGAGGGTTTAATGTATAGGATAGAGCATAGAGGGTTTAAGGGTTTAGGGTTTAAGGTTTGAGGGTTGAGAGTTTAAGGTTCAGGGTATAGGGTTGGTGGATTATAGTTGAGGGTGCAATGTATACAGTAGAGGGTATATGGGTTGATGGTTTAAGGGTTGCGGGATTAAGGGTTAAAAGTTGATGGATTCGGGTAGAGAGTTTACTTGGGTTTAAGGGTTTAAGGGTTGAGGGATTAAGTTTGATAGTAGAGGGTAGAGGGTTTAAAGGTTTATGGTTTAGGGGTTGATGGTTGAGGGTTTAGAGTTTAGGGTTGAGTGTTTAATGGTTTATGGGTTGAGGGTATAGGGTTGAGGGATTAGGGTATACAGGGAGGGAGGGATGGAGAGAGGGAGCGAGAAGTGAGATAGAGAGAAGGAGAGAAGAAGAGGAAGGGACAAAGATATAAGAGGGTTGAGGATCCAATGTATAGGGTAGAGGGTTGAGAATTGAGGGTATAGGTTGAGGACATATAGGGTTGATGATTTATGGTACAAGGTTGAGGGATTAGGGTTGAGGGTAGAGGGTAGAAGGTTTTAGGTTTTAGGGTTTAAGTGTTTAGGGTCGAATGTTTAGGGTTGATGGTAGAGATTTTAGAGTATAGGTTTGAGGGTATATGGTTGAATGATTAGGGTTGAGGGTCCAATGCATAGGGTAGAGGGTATAAGGGTTGAGGATTTAGGCTTTAAAGGTTGAGGGTTGAGGGATTAAGGGTTGATGGTTGAGCATTGAGTGTTTTGTCTTTAATGTATAGGGTAGAGGGTAGAGGGTAGATGGTACAGGGTTTAAGGGTTGAGGGTTGATGTTTTAAGGTTGAGTGTATATGTTTGAGGGTATAGGGTTGAGGGATTATGGTTGAGGGTCCAATATATAGGGTAGAGGGTATAGGTGTTGAGGGATTAGGGTTTAAGGGTTGAGGGTTGATTATTTAAGTGTTGAGGGATTAAGAGTTGAGGGTTTAAGGATTAGGGTAGAGGGTTTACTTGGGTTTAAGGTTTGAGGGATTATTGTTGAGGTATTAGGGTTGAGGGTAGATGGTTAAGGGTTTAAGGGTTGAGGTTTAATGGTTGAGGTTTGAGGGTTTAGGGTTTAGGGTTGAATGTTTAAGGGTTTAAGGGTTGAGGGTATAGAGCTGAGGGGCTAGGGTAGAGAGGGAGAAATGGATGGAGGTAGAGATGGAGGGAGAAGTGCAATAGAGAGGAGAAAAGTGGGGGAAGGGACGAAGATATAAGAGGGTTTAAGATCCAATGTATAGGGTAGAGGTTTGAGAATTGAGGGTATAGGGTTTAGGACATATAGGGTTGATGGTTTTTGGTATTCGGTTGAGAGTATAGGGTTGAGGGATTATGGTTTAGGTTAGAGGGTTGAGTGTTGAGGGATTAGGGTTGATGGTAGAGGGTTTTGGACTGAAGGTAGAGCATAAAAGGTTTAAGGATTTAGGGTTTAAGGGCTTAGGGTTTATGGTTTAGGTTTGAGGGTATAGGGTTTATGGTATAGGTTTGAGGGTATATGGTTGAAGGATTAGGGTTGAGGGTCCAATGTATAGGGTAGAGGGTATTATTTTGAGGGTAGAGGGTAGAAGGTTTAAGGGTTTAGGGTTGAAGTGTTCACAATTGAGGGTTTTTGGTTAAGGCTAGAGGTTATAGAGTATAGGTTTGAGGGTATATGGTTGAAGGATTAGGGTTGAGGGTATAGGGGTTGAGGGATTAGGGTTTAATTGTTGAGGGTTGAAAATTGAGGGCTGGGGATTTAATGTATAGGGTAGAGGATGGTCAGTAGAGGGTTTAAGGGTTGAGAGTTGAGGGTCCAATGTATCGGGTAGAGGGTATAGGGGTTGCGGAATTAGGGTTTAAGGGTAGAGGGTTGAGGGTAGAGGGTTAAGGGTTGAGGTTTTGATGGTGAGGAATTATGGTAGGGAGTTTACTTGGGTTTAAGAATTTAAGGGTTGAGGGATTAGGTTTGAGGGATAAGGTTTGATGACTGAGGGTTGAGGGTAGAGGGTTTAGGGTTTAATGGTTGAGGGTATATTTTTTAGGGTTGAGTGTTTAATATTTTAAGGGTTAAAGATAAAGGGTTGACTGATTGGGGTAGAGAAGGAGGGTTGGATGGAGGGAGAGACAGAGGGAGAAGTGAGATAAAGAGAATGATATAAAAGGATGGAGGGACACAGATATATGATGGTTCAAGATCAAATGTATAGGGTTTGGGACCTATAGGGTTGATGGTTTAGAGTATTGGGTTGGTAAAGAGTTTAGGGTAAATTGTTTTGGGTTGAGGGTAGAGGGTTTAGGGTATAGGTTTGAGGATATATGGTTGAAGGATTAGGGTAGAGGGTATAGGGGTTGAGTATATAGGGTTTAAGGGTTGAAGGTTGAGGGTTTATAATTGACGGTTAAGGGTTTAAGGGTTGAGGGTTAAGAGTTTAAGGTTGAGGATAGAGAGTTTAGGGTATAGGTTTGATGGATTAGGGTTGATGGTGCAATGTATAGGGTAGAGGGTATAAGGGTTGAGGGTTGAGCGTTGAGGGTTTAAGGGTTGAGGGATTAAGGATTGAATATTTAGGGATTAGGGTAGAGAGTTTACTTGGGTTTAAGGGTGTGTGAAAGTTTGAATTCCTATCTAAGATGAAAAACTAAAATAATGCAACAAAGGAAAACACAAAAATAAACACTTAGATCAGGCCTAGTTGAATCTAAAAAAAAAACACAAGAAATTAAAATCTTTTACCTAGTTTAGATTGATGGTCTTGGTTGGCCTTTTGATTTCTTGAAATGTGTACTCCTTAGTGGAAAAATAGCTCAAAATGGTGCTCTAAATGATCATGGAGAGATGAGTATTCTAATGATGCAAATGGGTATTGTGATGGATGCAATATGGAAGCTCAAATGCTGCAACATTGGTGTATGGAGGGATTGGATGCTTGAAAATTTCTAATTGTAGATGAGTGCTTGAATTCTTGATTGTGGATAGTGCACATGGGGACATTTCCACCATTTTTACCTTGGGGAAGTGCCTATAAAGGAATGAAGGATCAAGATCGATCCACGATGGTAAAGATCAAGGGCCAGGGTGAGTTGAGAAATCACAAGTCCTCACATCTTGACATGTCGTGGATGAGATGGAAAGAAGGAAATGATGTGGATATGACATAGATGTACTAGGTCTTACCTTGGGAAAGGACAAGATCTCCTGATAGAGGAGGCCCTTTTCCACATGTGCTTGAGAGGACATGTGAGGAATTAAAAATTCCTCACAAATCCTCATGGGGATGGGAGAAGGAATTTAAAATTCCTTAAAATACATTGGATAAATAAATGTGAATTAAAAATTCACATGGGGAAAGAGGTGCATTCTCCAAAAGGACAAAGCATTTAATACTGGTTGACTAAGGACACATGCCATAAGTGGCATGGAGATTAGGTTAGCCTAATTAAGTAACCATGGTTGTGCAAATACATGATTAGACAGATTAATGATAGATTAGAGGCAAGTGGGATATTATGGAGGATGTGACCCTAATGATGATTAGGGGTGTGTACATCCTAATCATAGATTAATTCGATTAATCTAGAATATAGAGGACTATGGAGAATGTGACATGAGGATGAAGAAAAAGGTGAATTAATAATTGGTTTAATTCATTTGGGCTAAAGTGACCAAATTAAATAAATTGGGGTATTTATTTAATTTAGAGATGAAAGGTGTAAGGTATTTAATTGATTTATAAAATACCTTAGGGGACATTAGGCTGTAGGGAAATATTAATCAAATAATAAATTATTTAATTAATGTGGATGAGGGATGCATAAAAAAGGAATACAAGGGTGAATTTGACCATATAGGAGTGGTCAAAGTTAGGTGTCTACATTTTTTCCTTCAAAATACTATTAGAATAATAGGGTTTCAAAGAAAAAATAAAATACACACTACTTGATAGAAGAAAAGAATGTTAGATGATGCCCCAGTACTGTAGGGAAGTGGATAGAAAAGATAAATGAAGAAATATGGTAGGGGTGTTCCCTCTTGAGAGGGAAGATGGGGAAGTAAAAGGGGCCTTGGGTGACTTCTCGATATGGAAAAATGGAGGGTACCATGCGATAGAGCATGAAATTCCAAGAAGAATGGTTTTTGAGTGGAGGAAAATAGGTAAACGAGATGCAAATGGAAGCCAGTAGAAGAAAATGGGTGAATGAATTAATAAAGGGGTAATTAAAGGGTAGAAATTACCCAAAAATTAAAAGGATAACTAGGTACAAAAATGAAAATTATAAATAGTAAATTTGAAAAATTACTATTCACCCAATTCTCATTTGCAAACTTGTTAGCTGACTAGATGAAAGCGAGAGAGAAAGTGAGTGATGAGGATGGCTGGCGGGTCAAGTGGTGATAAGGCATTCATGGATGATGAGCTAATCCACCAAGGTAAGTAGGTGTGGCAGTTATAGTATGAGCATGCAGTACCCTGCCAAGTAGGCTTTTGAGCCCTAGCTCGGTGATTTCAAATATGATTTTAAGCGCATGTTTAATTTTGGGCTAGGTAGACTAGGGTATGAACACACCAATGAAGGGAAAATTCACCCATTCGAAAGGAAAATTCACTTGTCCTGGGGGATCGGTAAAGAAAGAGGTGGACCCATGCATCACAAGGGTTGGCATGTTAGGGGAGGGAAATTGCGAAATTGCCTCTCCTCAAAAGGGAAAACATACACAACATAGGGGCAGGAATGAGTCAGGAGAGGTGAATGAAAATTTTCCAAAATTGGAAAAGGGTGAATGCAAATTCACCAAAAGGGGAAACAGGCATATGTGAATCCACCTTTTGGGTAAAAGGGTGAATACAAATTCACCACTTAGGGGGAAAAAGATACAGGGGTGAATGTGAATTTTCCTCTAGGGAAAAAAGGGGTGAATCTATTCCCTAATAAGAAAGGAGCGAGTTCGCTTGGAAAACAGGTGAACCCACAAAAGGACGACAAAGGGATGATCACACTAGCTGGACAAGTGAATCCATTAGGAAGGGAAATAGACGAATTGTCCTTGAATAGAGGTGAAGTTTCCAAACTAGGAGAGGGGTAAAAATGAAAGAAAAAGAAATGAAATCATTGAAAAAATGGAAAAAAAATTGTATGGATGTAGAACTTTGAGACATTGAGGACATGCAAAAGGCACTCAACAATGCTAGAGGTGATAGTTAGGGCAATGAATGCCCACAATCACAAATCACTAGCATAGGTGGGACTGCTACATATGTTGGGGTATCCCACCATCAGAGCACAGAGAGGACTAATGACTACGTTGATGGAGCGATGGAGTTAATAGACTTTGACCTTCCATCTCTTGATAGGGGAGATGACTGCGGCCTTGGAGGATGTCTAGAGGATTCTACAATTTCCCATTCAAGGGCATTTGATTAGTTGGGCACATAGTTGAGCAGAAGACATGAGGCTATGGAATGTATTTGGACTGGTTGATCTACCCATCTAGGGGAGGGAGTTTGATCTTGATGTGTGCTTGGGACTAGAGATTCCAGCTCTTCCATTCTACCTCTATAGCCTAATCAATGGGATTTTGTTACCAGAAAAGAGTGGATGTTTTTGTAGCCTCAAGGTGATTGAGGTGGTTAGGCATATTATGGAGAGATAGGATAGAGAGTTCTTATGGGGAGCATGTGTGCTAGCCCAGTTGTACTAGGACATGCACGTCCTCTTTTATAGATGAGCACTCAACATCACCAATGTGACCTTGCTTTAGGTATGGGACTCATAGAATATTAGTGTTGTGAGACTAGACATTTTGATTTTTGAGACATAGGATGAGACATTTCTAGTGGCATACTAGTGGGGGATGGAGTATGGCTAGAGGCCAAGTAATATCAAGATGTGAGTGATTTGGAGGCTTGGTGCCGAAGGCTAGATGGGTTGAGAGGAGAGGAAATCATCTAGAGACCATACATGGCACAACAATTTACAGGATGGAGAGATGATGAGAGGAGATAAAGGGCCTAATTCTTCTCAGTTTGCTATTTGATTGGTCAGGACCCCTACATTGTTGAGATCTGCAGACCAGAAATGGTTACTTGTCAGTTCGGGATACAACAGGACATTCCTATAGGGCCCCAGAGATTTCCCCAAATTAGTTGGGAGCCAATAGTGATGTGGGGTGAGAAGATTATGATAGAGTTTGCTTGACAGATGTGGGAGAGATTTTAGATGACATAGTACTCATCGAGGGACAGATTGACAGATGCAAGTACCATAGTATGGTACTCTATATGGTGGGCAGAGAGGAGGCCAGGGTGGATGATGATAGTGTACCCAATTGTACGAGGATAGGGGTTCAAATCTGATGATGAGAGAGAGCTAGAGAAACCATAGAGGAGCAGGAGGATAGCCAATCGATGGAGGAGAGGGGGAGATGGTGACATCAAGATGGAGGAGGAAAGATGGGAGGAGCAAGCAATGGAGGTGGATGCTCCAGAGAAGCATCCATTGGCCATAGTACCCTACATGCCACCACCACCTAAGGATCTTGTAGTGCTACTCATAGGAGCTCTAGCTCAACTAAGGAAAGTAGAGAATCGACTCAGAGAGTTAGAGGAAGATTGAGATAGGCTACAAATAGAGGTGGATAGATTATAGGGTCTACAGAGAGATGGAGACATGGATTACAAGGCCCTAGCAGATAGAGCAAGGGAGGAGATATTAGAGATGGAGAGGGAAAGGGATGAGCTTTGGAGGCAGTTGGAGGAGATGGGAGGAGATAGGGATGAGGCAAAATTGGACAATGCAGAGGATTTCTAGAGAGGGCGGAGGCAGTAGAGGCACAGGTGCAGGAATTGTAGGGTGAACGGGATGAAGGAGCATAGAGGATATCCTAGTTGTAGGCATAGGTGGATTAGATGTTGCTATCCCAAGAGGCTTGGGAGAGTGAGAGGTGACACATCATTGGGCTGCAAAATAGGTACCAGATAAAGTAGGACTTGGTGAGGGAACAATTGGTAGAGGTGGTTGATGCCAGGATAGAGGTTGGATATTATATGTTTACTTACCATCAGGCCATCCCAAACCCAACATAGAGGGTGTCACCATACCTTATAGCAGTCCCATAGATGCCAGTTCCATCACACTTAGGGGCTACACACACAAGGATATAGTAGCTTTCGTGAGACACCCCCCTAGGTAGAGGTTCAGTCTCAGACTCCCCCTAGAGGTTAGATGGAGCAAGCATAGGTTAGAGGATAGAGGCGGAGACAAGATATAGATTTTGATAGGTTCAAAGTGGATGGGTAGCATATAGAGATAGAGGCTATAGATTCTTGAGCATAGATTGGACATAGATTATTTCATCCATTGATTTTTTCATTCTTTATTCTTTATTCTTTTAGAACAAGTAGTTGTACTTGATGAGAGCTTTGTACCTGTATGTTATTTGATGGATGTTCATGGACATTGATGATGGACTTGTTATTATGCTATTATGGACTGTGGTAGCCTTTATATTTTTGATATTTATATGATGTGCAATGGACATTGCCGACATTATGTGTTTATTATGTGATTACATGAATGTTTATTATGCACATGTGTATGATGGTTATGATTATGATGTATGCATTTAATTATGATGGTTTATGCTTATTCATATGGGAATGGTATGGATTATATGCACTATGTCTGACATTTTGTGATGTAGGATGTGATGGATGATTCATTATTTCATGATGTATGTTATGGATGTGATGCTAATGGTATGTGATGCAGGTGGATATGTAATTATAACTTATTATGTATGCATATGAGATATGACATGATTAAGAATGTGCTATGGATAACCATGTATATATTTAATATCACATCATATATACATGGTTATCCATAGCACATTCTTCATCATGTCATATCTCATATGCATACATAATAAGTCACAATTGCATATCCACCTGCATCACATACCATTAGCATCACATCCATAACATACATCATGAGATAATGAATCATCTCACATCCTGCATCAAAAAATTTCTGACATAGTGCATATAATCCATACCATTCCCATATGCATATGCATAAACCATCATAATTAAATGCATACATCATAATCATGACCATCATACACATGTGCATAATAAACATTCATGTCATTACATAATAAACACATAATGTTGGCAATTTCCATCGCATATCATATAAATATAAAAAATGGACACTATATGTTTTTGATATTTATATGATATGTGATGGACAATGCTGACATTATGTGTTTATTACATGATGACATGAATTTTTACTATGCACATGTGTATGATGGTCATGATTATGATGTATGCATTTAATTATGATGGTTTATGCTTATGCATATGGGAATGGTATGGATTATATGCACTATGCCTGACATTTTGTGATGTAGGATGTGATAGATGATTCATTATTTCATGATGTATGTTATGGATGTGATGCTAATGGTATGTGATGCAGGTGGATATGCAATTGTGACTTATTATGTATGCATATGAGATATGACATGATGAAGAATGTGCTATGGATAACCATGTATATATGATGTGATATGAAAATGCAATGTGACGCAATGGATGAAAATATGTGATGTATCCATATGTGTTCATGTTATGGATCGATGAAATAAATGTAATGTAATGCAAGGTATGTGGTGAAATGAACTAGTATGTTTATAAGAATAGCTCCAAACAACCTAAAGTGATAATGCAATAAAATGATAATGGAATGGAATGAACTTAAGATGCTTAGAATAACCAATCTAGATTAGTCTAAACAACTTAAAATGAATATAAAAAGGATAATACAATGAGATGAAATGATATGAAATAAACTTAAGATGCTTAGAATAACCAATCTAGATTAATCTAAACAATTTAAAATGGATATGAGAATGATAATACAATGAGATGAAATGGTATGAAATGAACTTAAGAGATGCTTAGAATAACCAATCTAGATTAATCTAAAAAACTTCAAATGGATATGAAAATGAGAATGCAATGAATAATGAACCTAAGTGAACAATGATAGGTGTGACAATGTATTTCATAGCAAGATGAATGATGATGGGTGTGATACTACACTTGTCAAAACCATAGGAATCCTGATAGGAAGAAAATGTGAGGGAAGAACATTTGTACAACCAAAATCACTAACCATAGGCTAGGGAAAAATGCAATGCAATGGGATGGTGAATGAAATGCAATCCTAATGCCATTTTTCCATTTTAGGAGCACTATTTTTTGCTATAGCATAGTACAAAATATGCTAGGATATGAGGAACCAAGGTAGATTAGTGTCGAATGCATAAAATAGACACAACAAACAAAAAGGCTATCCCAACACCCCAAAGCTACAAGGGCTTTGGTTGGGCTAGGTATTGGGATAACCACAAGCACAAAGGATGCCCCAACATAACACAACACCATAGAGATCTTGGTGAGTACTACATGGGACAACCAAGAAGACAAAAATAGACAAAAGATCAAGATATGCCACTATATTTACTAGTCAAAGTGCACCATGATATGGTGGATTGTGGTGACCTTGACAAGGTATAATAGGAAGCGTGAATGATAAAAAAAGCCAAAAACAACAAAAGATCATGATAAATTTCAAACGAAATTTTCCATAGGATCAAAAGGGTGGATGGGATTGGTGCAGTCTAATTTAGGAAGGATACATCCTATTAAGGGAAAAGATGGAGTATAGATTAGAATGCCCACATGACTTTGGATATTCAAAACTAATTGGACCTTAGCATACCAATGGATTTTTCCTATTAAGAACCAGCTAGGTAGGGACACACTTGATGACACAACATGAAAGAAAGACACACCCTAAAGAGCTAGGGGCTCAAGGGCCAATCAAAGATTAGCCTTGCCTACATGAAATCGCAAAGCCCTTGTAGTTCAATAAAAGATCGATGACTGACCATGGATAAAAGAAGAAAGAAGAAAATGGAGACCTTGATGGATGAAAAAGATAGGATGGAAAAATACCCCGAGGGCTGATCAAATAATTAGCCTTGCCTACACAAAAGTGCAGGGGAAACATAGTTCGACAAGAGGACAAAAGATGACATGAGGCCTAATGATGACCGACACAATGAGAAAGATCCTAGATGAGGAAATGAGACCAAAAAATGACACCAACACAAATGACAAAAAGCTCAGATTTAGGATAAAAGCTTAAGATTGTGGATAGCCTATTTGAATCATCCAATGCTCAACCAAAATATACTAAGCGATGGATAAGTAGACATTGATGTGAGGATGGGATTGATAGGATGTGTTGATAGGATGCAAAGATAGGATGGATGGAAGAATAAAGTAACTAGGATGCAATGTAGATAATGATTAATCCCTCTACTAATGGTGCCTATTGCTAGGTTTTCACCAAACATACTTATCCAAGGTTCCACCAATGGTGTTTTTCACCATAGGATGGATTATTTCTCTTTACTAGTTTTAGATTTTTGACTTTTTGATTTATTTATTTTTTGTGTTTTTGTTGATTTTTTGCTTTTTTTGGTATTTTTTAGGATAGGATAACCCAGCTGACTTAGGTGTAAAACCTCTTTAGGTGCATTATTTTTATAGGCTCCTCCAAGGGTTCCCCCTTAGGTGTAGCAAGTTGATATGCCTCATAACTATATTTGGCGGTGACAACATAGGGACCCAACCAATTTGCTTCAAACTTTCCTTTCTTGTCTCAATCTTGATGGTTGTACTGATTCTCCTTATGGACTAGATCACCAAAATTGAATTGGTGTGGATGAACCTTCTTATTGTAGCTTCTCCTAAGATGATGTTGATACACTTGTAGATGATTGTAACCCTTGATGCGCTTTTCACCCAGGAGTTTCTGTTGACTCAACTGTGCAACTCGAGCATCTTCATCACTGATGAGATTCTTTAGAGAGATACAAAGTGATGGGATCTTGACCTTAATTGAAAAGATAACATTGGAACCATAAGCAAGGGAGTATGGGGTAGCACCAGTGGGAATGAAAATGGATGTACGGTATGCCCAAAGGGAAAGATGGCGATGGAGGTGCCAATCTTGACCAGTATTGTTGACAACCTTTTCAAGGATTTTGATTAGTGTTTTATTGGTCACTTCAGCTTGGCCATTACCTTGAGGGTAATATGGGGTAGAAAAATCATGATGGATATTATATGTCTCACAAATTGTTTTCATATACTAGTTTTTGAATGGTTTACCATTGTCAATGATGATGGTGGAGGAATTCCATATCTATAGAAAATATTGAAAAGGATGAATTTGGAGATCTAAATACCCATGATTTGGGAGAGTGGAATTGCTTCTGCCCACTTGGTGAGGTATTCAGTGGCAGTGATGATGAAGGTATGACCATCAAATTATGGGGGGAAATCTTACTGATGAGGTTGAAACCCCATTATGAAAAAGGCCATGGAGCAATGATGGGTTGTAAGTCTTGTGTAGGAGCATGGATTAAATCTACATGTTGTGGTATGGTAGACATTTCTTTACAAACTCACACACATCATGTTCCATAGTGCGCTAATAATATCCTACTCTTAGAATCTTCTTGGCTAAGGTCGTTCCATTAGATTGAGCCCCACAAACACCACTATGTACCTCACTTAACACGACATGAGATTCCAATTCATTGAGACACCGAAGGAGAGTGGCATCATACCCTCAATGATAAAGTGTATCTCCTATGATGGTATAGTAGGAAGTATGTTGGATAAATGATTTTTGTTGATTTTAGGTAAGGTCAGGTGGTAAGATGTTGTCGTGGAGGTAGGTATAAATGTCATGGTACTAGGGTGATTTAGGACCTATGATATCACACACCATTTCACTATTAGGGACATCATATGTTGGGATTAGTAGTTGTTCAACAAGGAACTCACAGTTCATTCAATCTCTGGGCATGTCGATGAGGGAACCGATTGTAGCCATTGCATATGCTACCTTGTTCTAGACTCTAGGGATCTATTCAAACTCGATGAAGGTGAAATACTTCTTAAAGTCATTTACCATTTGTTTGTAAGGAAAAAGCTTGTCATCTTTTGTCTGAAACTCATCATTGACCCATTTAATTTGATTATCAGTTGAGAATTCCAAAGACACATATACGAGTGATATATGCCATTGGATGGTGATTCTGAGACCAGTGATGAGAGCTTCATATTCTATGATGTTATTGGTGCATGGAAATGTTAACCTAAATGACTTGGGGCTATAATCACCTTGAGGAGTGACAAATAGGACACCTACACCAACTCCATTTTGTGTATATGACCCATCAAAGTAGAGTGTCCATGTATCTATTTTTGACACTGTAAAGACCTCATCATCAGGAAACTCTGATACTAATGGATATGCATCCACTAAGGGGGTGTCAGCCAACTGATCTACTATTATTTTTCCCTTGATTTCCTTACGATCCACATACTTTATGTCAAACTCACTCAGTAACATGACCCACTTAGCCATGTAGCTAGTTAAAGAAGTTCTAGATAAAAAATACTTGATGGGTCAAATTTTGATATTAGCTTGATGGGGTGACTGAGCATGTAATGACGAAGCTTTTGTGAATTGAAGTCCACTGCTAAACAAGAATTTAACATTTGGGAACAATTGAGTTCATAACCCACTAGTGTTCGACTAATGTAATAGATTGCATTCTCTTTAGAGGACTCATCATGTTGTGCTAGTAATTCCCTTAGTGCAACCAACATAGCTAAGATGTACAATAGGAGTGGTTTTCCTAGAATGGGAGGTAGTAGAATGGGTGGATGAGCCAAGTACTCCTTAATCTTGTTGAAGCCTTGCTAACATTTTGGATCCCACTTGAAGGTGATGTCTTTGCACAAGAGATGTGTGAATGATTGACACTTGTCAGCAAGTTGGGCTATGAAGCACCTAATGAACTGTAGCTTCCCTTGAAGGTTCCTTAATTTCTTGAGATTATGCAGTGGGGGAATTTCCATAATTTTCCTAACCTTGGCAGTTGGTTCGATCTACTTCAATTCCCCTTTGAGAGACTATGAATCCCAATAACTTTCCAAATGTAAATCTGAACACATACTTTTTTGGAATTAGATGCAAATTGTATTGCTTTAGTTATTCAAATATTTTCTATAGGATTATGGGATGCTCTTCTCTAGTTTTGGACTTTCCTAGAAAATCATCAACATAATCTTCCATTATGATATGGATAAGTTCTTGGAATATAATAGTCATCGCACATTGATAGGTTTCCCCCACCTTTTTGAGACCAAAGAGCATGAAATTATAGCAGAAGGTACCCCAAGGAGTGGTGAAGGAAGTTTTATGATAATATTCAGGTGCAACTCTAATTTGATTGTAACTAGAAAAGCTATCCATAAGGGATAGCATGGTATGCCATGTTGTGAGATTGACCAACATGTCAATATTTGAAAGCAGGAAATAATCCTTTGGGAAAGATTTGTTAAGATCTTGAAATTCTATATAGATTTTGATATTCCCATTTGGTTTGGCATCAAGCACTATATTAGATATCCAATCAGAATAATCAATAGGTCTTATAAACCTAGTCTCTAATAGTTTCTCCAATTCTTTCTTGACAAGCAAGGCCACTTGGGGATACAATTTTTTAGCTTCTATTTAACAGGTTTGGCATTTGGGTGAACATCCAAATAGTGTACAACCCATGCAGAATCTAATCCTAGCATTTATAAATAGGTCCATGCAAAGTTGACGATTCCTTCCTTTAATAGGTTGACAATGATAGAATGCTCTTCCTTTGACAATGATTTGGCTATGTAAATTATTTTAGGGTCTTCATTTGTTCCCAAATTGACCTCTTGTGTCTCTTCAATTGTGATGGAAGACCATTCAAACAATTGAGTTCCTACAAGGGGAAGATGAACATCACCATCCTCCAACACCTCATCAAGGTTTACACTATCAAATAAACCCTTTATTGTGAATTTTGATGAGTTAGGAAGTGCCTTGGAGAGGTTTACACTAGATGACCCTTTTTTATTTTTCTTCTTTCTAATTTTTCAGTTAGGGTGTTCATCTTCCCCCAATCCCATGATATGCATGTAAGTTTTCATTAAAGGAAAATTGGCTATAGACACACTACTCCATAAGTCCCAATCAATGAGGTTAGGATGGTGAAGGGATAGGCTAATAGTAAAGATGGATGTGGAGTCAAATAGGGAAGGGAGATCTACATCATCATAGGAGAGTATGATGGATTCCTCTTTTGGTATGTCATTAAGGAAATCATTATTTTCATTGACATTATTTGAAGTGCTAGTTGATGGTGTGGGGACCCTTTTTCTTTTTATCATAGCCTAAGCCCAAATTTTTAGGTCGCATAGGTGTGTCAATAGGCTACAATATTTTCTATTCATCTACACCAAGACCTTCCCCTTGATAATTGTATTTCTTATCTAACTTGGATGCACAAGGATAAGTCTCTTGGAAGTACTCAATAAGAGGGGGTGAAGGCTCAGGTTCTTCCCTGTAGACCCATTGATTGATATCATCGTCTGGCTGATCTTGTCATGTTCTTTGGGATCAGAAAGTGTTAGAACCCATGTTCTTATAGCTAAGTGTTATTGTATTCTCTTCTTCCTTTGGTGCAGACTGAGAAGGTTGACCATAGGTACGAGGAGATGGAGGCACGGTTGCCACATTTAGAGTTATACACATCTCATATTCTCCACAACCTTTATCTATGATCTTGAACTTGGTGATGGTGGATTCATATGTGGTGAATGGAATGGATGATGGATTGGAGTATGGGTTGGAAGATGATGCCTGAGGTTCCCCCACTTCAACTCCTGGACAGTAGTGGAAGTGGGGGAATGAAGCTTCTAAATCATGACAATATTCAAAAGGCTGCAGATATGCATGTATGGTTACTTCCATCCCATTATATGGGAATTTTAGGCATTGATAGTAGATGCAAAAAAAAGATTGCATGGCATGAATTCATGGGCGGCCAAGAAGAAGGTTATATGGGAGGCCAAGGTCAAGGACATGGCATGTGGTGTACTACACAATAGGGCCAACCTAAATAGGAAGGAAAATAATTCCTTAAGAGTCTCTTTTTGTGTTTTCATAAGCTTTCATGGTGTTGGTTTGATTGTTCAAGTCAGCATGGGTGTACCCTACCTATTTTATGAACATTAGCGTTTAGAGATTGAGGGTAGAGCCGTGATCTACCAGGACCGTTTCCACTTTATTATAGGCTACAAGGACTTTGATGTGTAGAGGTTGATTATGGTTTGAATCAATTGACAACACATAATTTTTACTAAATCCCAACAAATATGTGGATGACAAATGTCCTACTAGAGCTTGAAATTGAGTAGGATCTATGTCATTAGGCACGTGTGTATTTTGAAGAGCTTTGCTTAGGATTTCTTGATGGGAAGTGGAAGACATAAGTAAATCCAAGATGGATATTTGAGTGGGAGTATTTTCAAGATGATCAAGAATATTAAATTGGGAGCTCACAGGCGCTCTCTAGGATGATGTGGAAGGTCCAAGAATGGATATACAAGTGCGGTACATAGTAACAACATATTGTAGGTCTTTTCCTTTAACACAAATCATATATATGTGGGGCTTTACATGGCTAATGGACATAATTATGTCATTATAGTTATAAGGTACATTCTTGTAGCTAATATTGTCGATGCTATTATTTTGGTTATTTTTGTTGTTCAACCCAGGATTAGCACTGGAGGTACTGGGACCTTGATTGTGCTTGGGAAAAGCATTTTGATATATTTGTAGTTGGGAATTGGATGATACCACATGATTCACATCTAATACTATATCTCCTCATTCTATAAGATCTTGGATATACATCTTAAGTCCCTAACACTTGTTAGTGGAATGACCTTTAATTTTGTGAAAATCACAATACTCTTTTTCCCTATACCAAGTGGGTTTTGGTTTTGATTCATCGAAAGGCTTAGTCACAGGATAAGTGAATGGATAACTTGCTTGTAGGAGCCTCTTGAAAATGACATCCAAGGATTCTCCTAGAGGAGTGAATGTACACTTGTTATTTCCTTGGTTATATTGGTTGGATTGTGGGGGAGGACATGGTACACCATGTGGCATGGATATGATGTTAGAAACTAATAGTTGATTGGGGAAGTATTGTGACCTTTGTGAGGTGTTGGCTACTTGGACATGCTTGGTGTAAATGACAATACCATTGAAAACATTCTTTTTTTATTCCAGTAGTGAGACTTATCTCTAGATAACTTATCCTTGTCTGGGTTATAGATTTTGATTTTTCCCTTAGCGATGAGGGCCCTCTCAATGATAGTGCCATTGTCTATTACCTCTAGAAAGGTTATGACATAGTGAAGGTTGAGATTATGTGCCATATCAAGATGGGAATTTGTAACAAAAATGGTCACCATGTCCTCACTGAGAGGGGATTTTAGATGACTAGCTAGGGCATGCCACCTTTGTAGGTAGCTTCCAAAAGTTTCTTCCTCACATTGTTTTTCTTTTAGGAGATCTAGAGTATCAATGTCCTCCAAATTGTAGGAGAAGTGTGTAATAAATATTTTTGATAGATCTACGAAAAAATAGATGGACCCCTTTAGAAGACCCATAAACTAGTCTAGAGTTATCCCCTTTAGACTTTGAGGGAATAGTTGCAGGAGATAATTGTCATTGTGCAAGACTTCTTGGCAATGTGCGTAAAATTCCTGCAAGTGGTTTCTTGGGTCACTCTTTCATTTGTATTTATCAAAATTTGACATTTCAAAGTGCTTAGGAAAGGGGATGAATGAGATAGATGGATCAAATGGATAGGGAAAAATTTCTTCAAATTTGAAAAAAAAAATTGATGTCCATGTTTGCAAGTTGTTTAAGGCAACTTTTATTTCTTCCCAATCCTTATTGGTAGGTGTCGATGATGAAGGATTGGTCAGATTGGACTGATTGTAAGGATCATATTACTGATATGATGAGGATGAAGTCAGGATGGTTTGATCATATGATGGTGGAGACAAATATGAAAGAGTTTTATGATATTTATTGGGATATGTGGATTGGGGATTGACATAAGATTGTTGATATGAAGGTATAGCTTGATGATATGAGGAGGAATCGCCCTACTGATAGGATGGTTGGGATTGGTAAGATGAGGAAAAGGTGCCCTGTTGATAAGATGGTTGTTGTTGGGAGTAATATGGATTGGATTGGTGATAATAGGTAGTTTGTTGTTGGGAAGCATACAAAGGCTATTACAGATTAGACTGATGATAGTATGGATTTTGTTGTGGTTACTGGGGATTTGTGTAAGATGGTTATTGCTGGGATTTTTGGGGATTGTAATAAGGATAATTAGGATTAGGATTAGATGTGGTGGCATACGTAGAATACATGATTTGTGGATGGTATAAGTATTGGGCAGTAGGGTTGTCTAGCATTTGTTGGAAGGATTGTTATGAATGTGTCAAGATTTGTGTATGTTGAGGAGGTTGTTGGTTAGATGGTGGCTACTGATAAGGAGGTCAAGATGGGGTTTTAGGTTGTTGAGGGACTTGTGGTTGGTGAGGAGATAGCTGATAAGATGATGTTGGCTAGTGAGGAGGGACATGTGATTGGTGATGGGGTTGTGATGGGACACCTTCTAGCTAGTGTAGAGGTTGTTGTTGATGTTGTGACATAATTTTTGCATGATGCAAGGGTCGCGAAGGAATTAAGGTATTCTATGGAGGTTGTGATGGGGGATGTTGTGGCAGTTGTGATGGAGGTGCTTGTTGCGAGTTACCCTAAGGTTGATGAAAGGATGGGATATTGCCTTGAGGTAGTTGTTCAGATGTGAACAGAGGTTGCGGTAAGTTTGATGCAGGTGTAGATCCATGAGGTGGAGGTGGCATAGTGAAAGGATTTTCCCTAGTATTCCCCAATAGTTGAGTCGGTTTATTTAGTGGGAGAGGTGGTGTAGATGGTATGGGGATTGAAGCTTGTGGGATGTTTGTGCTTGGCAGATTAGGAAGATTTTATGACATACCAAGGCTAAGAGGATTGTTAGGATTGGGGCCTTGAGGAATTTTTGGATTAGGTGCACCCATAACTTAAATTGGAACATGTGGAGGTGGTATAGGAGGTTTTATTTGATAGAGAATAGCATTGCTAAATCTTGGTTGATAGCAACCCTCTTGTGGTAGACCTTGGGGAACGTGTGAATTTCCTAGATCATTCTAAGAATTTTGAGGATCTTGTGACACAAGGGGCGTGGAAGGTGTAATTTTAACGTATTTTGATAAGTTGAACCCCGAAGGTGGCTTGATACCTTTTAGGAGTAATGTAGCAAGGATTTTATCCCCACATTCATTAAGGAGATGATCCATCATTTGGACATTGGTGGGATTACTGAGGTATTCATCAACTATGACCTCAGGTTGGTTGACCATGCTTTCATCGGGAGGGGATAAATTGTGAACCTTAGTATTAGATTGAGATGAGCCCCCATTGGTGGGTTGATCCTAAAGAATGTGAGGCTAAGGACCCTGGGACTATTGTTCTTCCATGAGTTTCCTTGCTTGCAATCCAATAATGGACATGAAAAATAAAAACTACCAGGTGACTAAGATGAAACTGACCTAGGATGCACTTAAATTAAGGCCTAAATGATGACTAGAGGATCGACTAGAATAAATTATTGATTGATTGATTGGATTGGATTGGATAGGATATGATGATTTGTATAAGTGATTGGATTGAATTCAACTAAGTCAAGTGGTTGGATTGGATGATTGATTGGATCAAATTGATGTGATTGACTTTAAACCAAGTTTAGGGGTTTGACTAGATGACGTATGATGTTGATGATCAAACTAGATTATAGAAAGGATCATTACGACACCGAATCTAACTCAAGATGGAAGTAGATTGATCGAGTCATGAGTGATTACTGACTCAAGATAGATAACAATCCTAAGTAAGTGTGAATGATGATAACTAGGATCAGACACCTAAGCCAACTTGGATAAAAACCCTTAAAGCAAAGTCTAAGTTATTGGTATTGATGAACCAATGATGGATATGCACTCTAGGGATGTCTTAAGATCAACCTATATGATTTGATTGATGGATTGATGACTTTGGCGAAATGTAGACAAACTAAAATGACAAATATGGGTGGATGGATGATGATAAAAGAAGTTTGATCATGGGAAAAAACTAAGAAAACAATAGGCTTTCAATGTTCTAAAGGATTAACTCTCGAGAGTTTTGTATGGGAAGTGCATTTGCCTCTATGTGGGAAAAATTCACCTATCTAGGTCACAAGATCACCTAAATTTTCACACACCAAAACGAAACAGGTGGGAATGAGACACAAAATCACCTATTTAGGGTTTTTAATCACCTCTTTTTTGAGATGTGAAAGGGAAATAGGCAGAGATGACATGTAAAATCACCTATGTAAGAATTAGGATCATCCCTATCTTGAGATGTATGGACATGGGAAAAATTGCCTACTAGGGTGACAAGTTCACCTATTTCCTTAGATGTACAGATGGGGAGTGGAAACTCCTATGATGGGATTGCCTATTGGAAAAATTGGATCACCTATGTTTTGAACTTTATATATAAGGAGGGTACAGATGAATGCGGGTTCACCCTTGTAGACAATAGGTGCGCCTATTCTAGGGGATGTACAAACAACAGAGATGTCGATGAGACATAGGATCGCCCCTGCTGACAGTAGGTTCATCCAAGAAGTTGATAGGGTTTCCTATTCTAGGGGAAACGGGAAGACACAAAAGGTATGGACGGGACATAGACTCACCTAAGGGGTCAACAAGATCTCCTATTTAGGGAACAGGTGGACATGGGGTCGCCTAACTAAGGGACCCACAAGCGAATTTTCCCCTAACAAGGATGAACTCTCTTAAAGGATGACCTATACCAGACTCAAAACTTAGAAACACCCCTTTCAAGGTATAATCACCTATCCACAATGCAATTTTACCTCTATGCGAAGCAAACTCACCACTAAGGGTAGGGGAAAACTATGACAAATGAGAAAAAAAAAAAAACAACAAATAGAATGGTTGGACTAACTAAGACTGATGACAAGCACTAGTATCGCACAAAGAAGACACACCAGGAAACACAATCTTAGAATTAATGATAAGGGTTGACAAACTTGATGTAGGCCCACCACCTTGAGGGGACACCCCAAGGTTAATACTCTGTGATATCGAGGTGGTTCTCTAGATCACCCTTTCTCGTGAAGGTAGATAGCTAGCGATTCAGTGCCACATGGTCATCAACTGATGCCATGGGATCACCTTTGTGCTCTCTCTTAGAGAATATTGTAGTCCACCACAAGGATTTCTATCTCAGCCCAAGGGAGTACGTGGTGAGTAACTTTGGGGTACTGTGCATATCCCTTGCACTACACCAAGCAACAACTAAAACATAGGTCTTTATCTAGGATAAACATGTTATCTCGTGCACCCTTGATATATGCTAGGTACGTGAGGCACAACCATGAATACTAGCCCATCACAAGCATGAGTCGGGAGCCCCAATGAGGTACTAGAAACTCAAACCAAACCTGCATGTCATATCTAGGTATCACCTTAGCTTTGACACTTCACTATAAACAACATGACTGGATTGGGGTACAACTTTAGTTTCCCCCCTTTATATACCCCATCAATAACACGTGGTTGGAATCATCCCTCAGGCGATGAAATCCTAGGTAGGTCTCTCTAAAGTAAGAAAATACTAGATGCTTTGACTGGTCCCCAAGCTTGGATGTAGCACAAGGGGAGAGCCTATACACACTAGCACTTCCTGGGTAGACTAGACTAGAATAGAATGAATTGTGATCTCTCATCACCTAGGATAATTGAAAGGTGCAAGGGGAGTGGATACATCAACAATTTTCTCCCAAACACAATAAACAAGTTAATTTATCCTTTAAATAATCTATGTGTTCCTAAATTAGTACAAAAAAAACACACAAATAGATCTAACTAGGGGTCTTCAACTGATCATCCTACAAAAAATATGTCAAATGTGGGAGAACAAGCTACAAAAAATGTTAGTTAAATTCCACAATCACTAATAAATGAGTTAGTTGATTAGTAACCCAAAACCAAAATAGAATTGTAGCTCAAATTGAAAAACTAAAGGTTCAGGATTACCACAAATTCACCTGTGTGTGAGACTAATTCTCCCTTGTTTGTGGGATAGGATTGCTTGTTTAAGGAATGGGAGAACTCACAATTACTTATCAAGTAGAGGGGTGCATACATTTATGCCTCTGTAACTCTTTCAAGTTTTCCTTTGTATGTAACATTCTTTCCTGTTTAGGTAGTCTTAGGAAAATTCACCTCTATGATTAGCAATTTGACTAGTCAAATGCAAGTCTGCCCCTTTTACAAAAGGGTAGAATCAAATTTTCCTATCTTCAAAGCACTTTCACCTCTGTATTGAGAAAACTCGCCTATTGGGGACAGATTCACCCCTATGTGTGAAATCGGAACTTGCAAAATTTAAAACAATAGGAAAACATAAAATAGATCCATGATGTGGGTCCCATCGGGCATGACATAAATGTGTGCAAGTGTGAATTCCTACTCTAAGATGCAAAACTAAACTAATGCAACAAATGAAAACCAAAAAGAAAACACTTAGATCAGGCCTAGTTGAATCTAAACAAAAACACAAGAAATTGAAACCTTTTACCTTGTTTAGATTAATGGTCTTGGTTGGCCATTTGATTACTTGAAATGTATGCTCCTTGGTGGAAAAATAGCTCAAAATGGTGCTCTAAATGATCATGGAGAGATGAGGATTCTAATGATGCAAATGGGTATTGTGATGAATGTAATATGGAAGCTCAAATGTTGCAACAATGGTGTATGGAGGGCTTGGATGCTTGAAAATTGCTAAGTGTAGATGAGTGCTTGAATTCTTGATTGTGGATAGTGCAAATGGGGACATTTCCACCATTTTTATGGGAAGTTACTCTAAAGGAATGAAGGTTCAAGATTGATCCATGATGGCAAAGATCAAGGGCCAGGGTGAGTTGAGAACTCACAAGCCCTCAAATCTTGACATGTGGTGGATGAGATGGAAAGAAGGGGATGATGTGGAGGTGACATGGAGGTAAGTACCTAGGTTTTATGTTATGAGACTTTTTCCCCGTGGAAGAAAAAGAAAAGAATAAAATTAAATTAAGAACTAATGAAATAGTTCAAGAAAGAAATGTAATAAAATAATAATTGGAGTTTTCATGGGATGTTGTAATGTAATTATTTTTGAAAGGGTATGTCTATTGGAACTACCCTTTGTGTTGTATAAAATCCCGTGAAAACTAAATAATTGGACACACAAGAAAGAGGGAAAAGCAAGTACAACACATTGTGGGAATAGGGTTCCAGGTTAGCAGGCTGTGAGCAGGACGGAGAAGGGGCACTCCTACAGTGGGTGTCCAACCTGGGGTACAAGTGTGTGCACTCAGGACGGTCCTGGCCAGGGCATGGTTTTGTGGCACGAGTGTTGAGCATTGTTCTGGTGGAACCAACACTCGTGTAGAGCAGCGAAGTTTGCTTTCCTCCCAGACTACTCACAGACGGAAGAGGCTGAACCAAGGACCATTCCAACAATAGTTGAAGATTTCTTCTGCACATTTCCAAAGATAAGTATCAAATCTTAATAAATTGTCTGAGCAATAAAGTGTTTAAATGTTTGAGTTTATTCAATTAATAATTTATTTATGACATGATTGAATGTATTTGAGTGAAATTGTTGATCAATTTATGATATGCATTTAATTTCAAAGTCCTTACTTGAGCTTTAAATATAATATTAAAATTTGTGCATAAAAGTTTTGGAATTAATCTGCGGAAACAATTTAAATCATTGCATTTTAAATTTGGGAATTAGTTTCATTTCAATTGGTATCAGAGCCTAGTGATCCTAGTTGCATTGAGATATATTAAATTAAAAAAAACATTATAATTGTTTAAATTCAGTTACATTTATTTTTCTGCAAAAAAAATAGATAGATAAAACATTATAATAGTCTAAATTAATATTAAATTTGTTGCATCAATTATTTATTAAGACTCAAAGGTTATCAAAAGAAAATATATATTAAATAAATCATTTACGTAAATCCAATTTTAACCAATCTAGGGTTATCATAAGATATATATTTTCACCCCTCTAGATTAACTGGTTAAAAACTTTCACCTTCAATTACTATCCAAAATTTTCCAAGAGTTAGTTTGAAAGTAAATAAAATAAAATAAAATTCACTTCGTATAAAAATAAAACTAAAATTTTCAACTCACTAGTGTGTTGAACCAGTGCGCAGATTTCTTGGGGTTACTTGTGGAAATGAATACAATTAATTGCAAAATCGTTACATAAGCAAAGCGTAGTAGATCTCTGAGATAATGTTATATACATTGTTTTCATAACTACCTCCAATAGGGCAGAATTTTTGGGACGAATCTTGTTCACAATGTATTTGAAAATCAATCCCATAAAAAAAACTAATACTATAAGTAAATCAAAAATGGAAAAATATAATAAACTGTGCAGGCCAATCTGATCAATACCAAAACTATAAATGAAATTCAACGTTTTATTCTGGTTATATGAAGAAAATCTACAATTTGATAAGTTGAGTTTGTGCTGATTATATATTTTGGTTTATTTGTTGACTGCACCATTGCTGGAATCAACTGCATCCATTTTAATTAAATAACTCTTATTCCTAGCTGTGAATTTAAAATCACATGTTCCTTAATTTGTGGCTTCAGACTATGATTCATTATTCATAACCACTGCATGCATAATCTGCACAAAAAATGACCATCACTAATGCATAATTTTGTTAGTGATGCTAGGAAATTTTTGGAGTAAATTAAAAAAAAAAAAGGATGAATATCATAAACTAGGGATATCACGTGTTTGATGACAATATCTGCTCTATTTTTGGTGCCCATTGGAATGAAGCCATTGTTAAGCAATGTAGAATGGAAGCAATATTAGCAGACTGAGTAATTTGACAGACAAAGTGTGAGATTGTGTGCTATTTATCACTCTCGTTCTATTAAAGATTCTGAGATCAATTTGTTTGTGTCGTTGGACCTCACTTGCATTATCCTTGTTGCTGGTTGGATTATCATTGATCCCACTTACAAACCACTGGCCATAAATATGAAGGCGTGACTGTTCAAAAAAAAGAGACTCATAATTGGAGCTAACTCCTTGTTCCCACTCAAATTATTTTCTTGCCCATAATGCATACGAGATAAGTGACATATGTACAATGAAAATTCTTAATCAACAAGGGTTGTTTGAGATGAACATAGGTACCTTAGAGTGAAGGCTATTACCAGGGAAGAGATAAAATATGCAAAAGTTAGTAGCAACAAAGGATTATATCTAAATAACTGAGGAGATTTGAAATCACTTTTGAAGTGGATCCCAATGGTATTTTGATTGTAAGAGCAATAAGCACTAATTTTTTTTTATTTGACTATGAAAGCTAAATTGGAGTAATCTTGACAAAATTCTATTATAGTGTGCCTTGTCTACATGGTCAATCGTTGCACAGAATGGTGGCCTATGGTACATTGATAGGAGCGTCTACTAAATGTGACAAAATATTATGTTGAATCTCCATACTCTTATTATTGGATCTTTGGCCTATGTGCAATTCCTCCAGCGTTTGCTACTAATTGTTATGGTGCCATATCTAATCTTAGTGCCTTTAGATGATTCACTAATATGCTGATTGTGTAAAAACTTAATTGCCAAATTTCAATATTATTTCTTCATCTTTGCACAAACAAACATGATACGTTGAAGGCGTGACTTTTAGACTATTCTTTTCATCCATGTCTGCAAAATATTCTCTAACAAATCAGCTAAGGAACCTCCATACATTCATGCAAAAAAAAAAAAAAATCCACAATACACCAAGGAACTTCCATACACAGAGATCTCTCTCATAAATTAGCTAAGATCTCAATCCACCGATGCAAGGAGATCTTCCAACAACCATATATTAGGAAATTCAGGAGCATTAAGACGAGATTAGGAATTTCCTTAGAAGCTCTTTCGATATTGCTAGATACCACAATCGCCATTTCGATGTATTCATAACATCCATGTGATAACTATGAGAACATCTTTGGTTCTTCACTAAAATAAAGGAAAATATGTTCTTTTTAAAATTTAAACTAATTTATCATGCTGACTAGATTCACTTTTAATAGTGATCCTTTTAACTCATAATATTCAAAACTCAAGTTCCAAGAAACATCTATCATACTAAGTTTAAGCATCTAATGAACCATGCGCCCAATGAAGGGATTCTCCATGCAAACTATATACAACTATTAGTGAAACAATATGGTACCTACAAATAAATTGTTTTCTATCTATTTGAGAACCATTTGAAATAGTTACTCAAATTCACATAGGATTATATAGATCGGATTAATTTGATAGATAGTACCAATAGGGGAACATTGTGAAGAAAATAAATAATAAAAAAATGCAAATAGTTCAATTTTGAATTTCTTATTGGGAAATAATTAGATTAAATTTGGTATGATATTGCAATACACTTTTCTTCTCCCTTGTATGTCTCTAACAACATGAAACAATCAAGCTATGCTTTGATAATGATATATTGGTTGCATTAATAAATTGTGATCTTGAGAATGACTAATACTATGAGCTTATGAGAGACAACTTCGAAGGTCTGAAAATATTCAAATGATTATGTTTTAGTATTTTAAAACTCTCTTCTATTGTGATTTGTAATAGTTTGTGTTTTCATCCTTTCCGTATTTTAATCATTGTAGTTCATAAAGAAAGGGGACCAAGTTGAAAAATAACTAGACTTATCATCAACAATACATTGGTCACCAATAAACCACTTATAAATATAATGACATACACATCTTGTTAGGCATTATCTAGTTTTACTTGAAAAATGACTATAATTTGAAATTATAAAATCTTCCTTTTTTATGTTTTCATTTTATATGTGTCAAATATTTTGATAGATAGACAACAAACATTCACATTGATTTGATCTTAGAAGAAAGAGAGAAAACATATACATAATGTTGGAAGAAAAACAAACTAATTATACCAATAATATGTGACATGGATCCTAAACAAAAATGGTGAATATATCGAATTCAGATTTTGGTAGAGATTTGCTTTAAATTAAGGAGACTTAAATTATAAAATACAATATTAAAAGATGAATTTTCCAAAAGCAAAATCAGAAACATCTTTCTTTTACTATCCTTGTTATAATATTTTGTTAAACCAAGTTAGTATTGACTTACTCCTTGTAGAATTAGATATCACCCTCTTACACAAGGAGGTTGTCTTCATAATAAGATAGTATCTTGTCAACTAATTTCTATTTAATTATGTGCCTATTTTGAGAAATGGCTTTAGTATGTTTGATATGTTATTGACACCATGATTTCTAACATATATCTATTTTAAGTACGTTGTGGGCCCATAACTCATAGGTCCCTAGATTCACATTTTAAACTTGACATTGTACTTGGGATGAGTTGGTGAGAATAAAACCACGTTATTATAATAAGATATGAAACCAAATAGGCTCTAGGATTAGACATAGGGACATGTCAAATCTTATAGGGGGAGAAACTATCTATTCAAACCTTTTCTATAGTATGCAAGTAGGTTATGTATCTTTCACATGTTTCTTTTTTGCCAAACTTATAAGAAAAAATAATTATGTTGCCAAACTTATAAGAAAGAATAGGGTTATTGAAGATTCATGTCAATAATTATTTTCAAACCTTTGGATGAAACCAAATTTAGACAACAACTATACTTGAATTGCACATCCTAGATACATGGATATGCAAATTATAGCCTTGAGAAGTCTAACAAATGTCACATAGTTGGAATTGGTCATTTCTTATTTTTGAATCTAATTACCTATGAGTTTTTGACAAAGTGGATATATATTGAAAGATATTATGACTAGATTAGGTGTTATAAGCACTCTTTAATATTAATAGAAATATGATAATTTACATTATTGGATTCTAAATTTTCCCCAAAGTTTGTTTGGGTTAAACATTGTGGAAAAAATATTTTAAGGGTAATTGTGTACTAGTCTCCATTTCGTTATATTTGGTATATGAATTTAAAAAAAAAAGATTGGACCTAGTATTTTTATGAAGAACCCTGTGGGTAGTCACAACCTATTGTTGTTTTCTTTTGTTTAAGGTGTTTAATGGATTGTTTTTCTATTGTAATTTGTTATTGGAATTGATACACCCAATAGCCTTGTACAATTTCCTTATTATATAGTGCTAAAATTTTATTTACATTGTTTTGAGATATGAAAGGAGAATATTCATGTAGTCTGGAATGCATGAATACCATCTTGGAATGTATGTTGACGTTATATAAATTATATTTTTATAAGTTTAGGAGTTGCCACATAGTATTGGATATGCATAGTAATTATTATATACTTTGAAGGAGTTACATGAGTGGGTGAAATGGTAAAGTTGATAGAGTAACCACCTAGTATGGGTTATGCATGTATGTAAACACATGATAATAATTTTATAAATTTAATGTTGAAGTTACATATAAGTAATTAAAGCATCTCTACAAAAAAATAATAATATGGGCTACATAAGAGAATATTGAGAAAGTTGAGAAAATTGAAATACATGTGATTAAATATATAGAATAGCATTATTTTCTTCGATTGTAAGTTCCTAATATGTATTATAGTTCTTATCATAATTTTGACTGGAAAAGTATTTCTATTGCACCTTCTTGTGAATTTAAGATTGAACTAGAACGAAAAATTGAAAATATCTAGAATATTGAGAAATAAGGTTATAAACGAAGTAAAAAATAAAATTAATGGAGTAATGATAGTGCTACTTGGGAAAAAGTTGATTTTATTAAAGACCAATATCCAAATTTGTTTAACTAAAGGTTGTTTTATTTATATATGTGATACAGAAAAACATCGAGCTACTGAGGGCAGCAGTTAAACAACAGGGGGAGAATTGTTATGAGACTTTTTCCCCGTGGAAGAAAAAGAAAAGAATAAAATTAAATTAAGAACTAATGAAATAGTTCAAGAAAGAAATGAAATAAAATAATAATTGGAATTTTCACAGGATGTTGTAATGTAATTATTTTTGAAAGGGTATGTCAGTTGGAACTATCCTTTGTGTTGTATAAAATCCCGTGAAAACTAAATAATTGGACACATAAGAAAGAAGGAAAAGCAAGTACCACACATTGTGGGAATAGGGTTCTAGGTTAGCAGGCTATGAGCAGGACAGAGAAGGGGCACTCCTATAGTGGGTGTCCAACCTGGGGTACAAGTGCGTGCACTCAGGGCACTCAGGACGGTCCTGGCCAGGGCATGGTTTTGTGGTACGAGTGTTGAGCATTGCTCCGGTGGAACCAGCACTCGTGTAGAGCAGCAAAGTCTGCTTTCCTCCCAGACTGCTCACAGGCGGAAGAGGCTGAACCAAGGACTATTCCAGCAATAGTTGAAGATTTCTCCTGCACATTTCCAAAGATAAGTATCAAATCTTAATAAATTGTCTGAGCAATAAAGTGTTTAAATCTTTGAGTTTATTCAATTAATAATTTATTTATGACATGATTGAATGTATTTGAGTGAAATTGTTGATCAATTTATGATATACATTTAATTTCAAAGTCTTTACTTGAGCTTTAAATATTATATTAAAATTTGTGCATAAAAGTTTTGGAATTAATCTGCTAAAACAATTTACATCATTGCATTTTAAATTTGGGAATTAGTTTCTTCATTTACCTTGGGGAAGGACAAGATCTCCTCATAAAGGAGGCCCTTTTCACATGTGAGGAATTAAAATTCCTCACAAATCCTCATGGGGATGGGAGAAGGAATTTAAAATTCCTTAAAATACATTGGATAAATAAATGTGAATTAAAAATTCACACGGGGAAAGAGGTGCATTCTCCAAAAGGACAAAGCATTTAATACTGGTTGACTAAGGACACATGCCATAAGTGGCATGGAGATTAGGTTAGCCTAATTAAGTAACTATGGTTGTGCAAATACATGATTAGACAGATTAATGATAGATTAGAGGCAAGTGTGATATTATGGAGGATGTGACCGTAATGATGATTAGGGGTGTGCACATCCTAATCATAGATTAATTGGATTAATCTAGATTAGAGAGGACTATGGAGGATGTGACATGAGGACATAGAAAAAGGTGAATTAATAATTGGTTTAATTCATTTGGGCTAAAGTGACCAAATTAAATAAATTGGGGTATTTATTTAATTTAGAGATGAAAGGTGTAAGGTATTTAATTGATTTATAAAATACCTTAGGGGACATTAGGCTGTAGGGAAATATTAATCAAATAATAAATTATTTAATTAATGTGGATGAGGGATGCATAAAAAAGGAATACAAGGGTGAATTTGACCATATAGGAGTGGTCAAAGTTAGGTGTCTACATTTTTTCCTTCAAAATACTATTAGAATAATAGGGTTTCAAAGAAAAAATAAAATACACACTACTTGATAGAAGAAAAGAATGTTAGATGATGCCCCAGTACTGTAGGGAAGTGGATAGAAAAGATAAATGAAGAAATATGGTAGGGGTGTTCCCTCTTGAGAGGGAAGATGGGGAAGTAAAAGGGGCCTTGGGTGACTTCTCGATATGGAAAAATGGAGGGTACCATGCGATAGAGCATGAAATTCCAAGAAGAATGGTTTTTGAGTGGAGGAAAATAGGTAAACGAGATGCAAATGGAAGCCAGTAGAAGAAAATGGGTGAATGAATTAATAAAGGGGTAATTAAAGGGTAGAAATTACCCAAAAATTAAAAGGATAACTAGGTACAAAAATGAAAATTATAAATAGTAAATTTGAAAAATTACTATTCACCCAATTCTCATTTGCAAACTTGTTAGCTGACTAGATGAAAGCGAGAGAGAAAGTGAGTGATGAGGATGGCTGGCGGGTCAAGTGGTGATAAGGCATTCATGGATGATGAGCTAATCCACCAAGGTAAGTAGGTGTGGCAGTTATAGTATGAGCATGCAGTACCCTGCCAAGTAGGCTTTTGAGCCCTAGCTCGGTGATTTCAAATATGATTTTAAGCGCATGTTTAATTTTGGGCTAGGTAGACTAGGGTATGAACACACCAATGAAGGGAAAATTCACCCATTCGAAAGGAAAATTCACTTGTCCTGGGGGATCGGTAAAGAAAGAGGTGGACCCATGCATCACAAGGGTTGGCATGTTAGGGGAGGGAAATTGCGAAATTGCCTCTCCTCAAAAGGGAAAACATACACAACATAGGGGCAGGAATGAGTCAGGAGAGGTGAATGAAAATTTTCCAAAATTGGAAAAGGGTGAATGCAAATTCACCAAAAGGGGAAACAGGCATATGTGAATCCACCTTTTGGGTAAAAGGGTGAATACAAATTCACCACTTAGGGGGAAAAAGATACAGGGGTGAATGTGAATTTTCCTCTAGGGAAAAAAGGGGTGAATCTATTCCCTAATAAGAAAGGAGCGAGTTCGCTTGGAAAACAGGTGAACCCACAAAAGGACGACAAAGGGATGATCACACTAGCTGGACAAGTGAATCCATTAGGAAGGGAAATAGACGAATTGTCCTTGAATAGAGGTGAAGTTTCCAAACTAGGAGAGGGGTAAAAATGAAAGAAAAAGAAATGAAATCATTGAAAAAATGGAAAAAAAATTGTATGGATGTAGAACTTTGAGACATTGAGGACATGCAAAAGGCACTCAACAATGCTAGAGGTGATAGTTAGGGCAATGAATGCCCACAATCACAAATCACTAGCATAGGTGGGACTGCTACATATGTTGGGGTATCCCACCATCAGAGCACAGAGAGGACTAATGACTACGTTGATGGAGCGATGGAGTTAATAGACTTTGACCTTCCATCTCTTGATAGGGGAGATGACTGCGGCCTTGGAGGATGTCTAGAGGATTCTACAATTTCCCATTCAAGGGCATTTGATTAGTTGGGCACATAGTTGAGCAGAAGACATGAGGCTATGGAATGTATTTGGACTGGTTGATCTACCCATCTAGGGGAGGGAGTTTGATCTTGATGTGTGCTTGGGACTAGAGATTCCAGCTCTTCCATTCTACCTCTATAGCCTAATCAATGGGATTTTGTTACCAGAAAAGAGTGGATGTTTTTGTAGCCTCAAGGTGATTGAGGTGGTTAGGCATATTATGGAGAGATAGGATAGAGAGTTCTTATGGGGAGCATGTGTGCTAGCCCAGTTGTACTAGGACATGCACGTCCTCTTTTATAGATGAGCACTCAACATCACCAATGTGACCTTGCTTTAGGTATGGGACTCATAGAATATTAGTGTTGTGAGACTAGACATTTTGATTTTTGAGACATAGGATGAGACATTTCTAGTGGCATACTAGTGGGGGATGGAGTATGGCTAGAGGCCAAGTAATATCAAGATGTGAGTGATTTGGAGGCTTGGTGCCGAAGGCTAGATGGGTTGAGAGGAGAGGAAATCATCTAGAGACCATACATGGCACAACAATTTACAGGATGGAGAGATGATGAGAGGAGATAAAGGGCCTAATTCTTCTCAGTTTGCTATTTGATTGGTCAGGACCCCTACATTGTTGAGATCTGCAGACCAGAAATGGTTACTTGTCAGTTCGGGATACAACAGGACATTCCTATAGGGCCCCAGAGATTTCCCCAAATTAGTTGGGAGCCAATAGTGATGTGGGGTGAGAAGATTATGATAGAGTTTGCTTGACAGATGTGGGAGAGATTTTAGATGACATAGTACTCATCGAGGGACAGATTGACAGATGCAAGTACCATAGTATGGTACTCTATATGGTGGGCAGAGAGGAGGCCAGGGTGGATGATGATAGTGTACCCAATTGTACGAGGATAGGGGTTCAAATCTGATGATGAGAGAGAGCTAGAGAAACCATAGAGGAGCAGGAGGATAGCCAATCGATGGAGGAGAGGGGGAGATGGTGACATCAAGATGGAGGAGGAAAGATGGGAGGAGCAAGCAATGGAGGTGGATGCTCCAGAGAAGCATCCATTGGCCATAGTACCCTACATGCCACCACCACCTAAGGATCTTGTAGTGCTACTCATAGGAGCTCTAGCTCAACTAAGGAAAGTAGAGAATCGACTCAGAGAGTTAGAGGAAGATTGAGATAGGCTACAAATAGAGGTGGATAGATTATAGGGTCTACAGAGAGATGGAGACATGGATTACAAGGCCCTAGCAGATAGAGCAAGGGAGGAGATATTAGAGATGGAGAGGGAAAGGGATGAGCTTTGGAGGCAGTTGGAGGAGATGGGAGGAGATAGGGATGAGGCAAAATTGGACAATGCAGAGGATTTCTAGAGAGGGCGGAGGCAGTAGAGGCACAGGTGCAGGAATTGTAGGGTGAACGGGATGAAGGAGCATAGAGGATATCCTAGTTGTAGGCATAGGTGGATTAGATGTTGCTATCCCAAGAGGCTTGGGAGAGTGAGAGGTGACACATCATTGGGCTGCAAAATAGGTACCAGATAAAGTAGGACTTGGTGAGGGAACAATTGGTAGAGGTGGTTGATGCCAGGATAGAGGTTGGATATTATATGTTTACTTACCATCAGGCCATCCCAAACCCAACATAGAGGGTGTCACCATACCTTATAGCAGTCCCATAGATGCCAGTTCCATCACACTTAGGGGCTACACACACAAGGATATAGTAGCTTTCGTGAGACACCCCCCTAGGTAGAGGTTCAGTCTCAGACTCCCCCTAGAGGTTAGATGGAGCAAGCATAGGTTAGAGGATAGAGGCGGAGACAAGATATAGATTTTGATAGGTTCAAAGTGGATGGGTAGCATATAGAGATAGAGGCTATAGATTCTTGAGCATAGATTGGACATAGATTATTTCATCCATTGATTTTTTCATTCTTTATTCTTTATTCTTTTAGAACAAGTAGTTGTACTTGATGAGAGCTTTGTACCTGTATGTTATTTGATGGATGTTCATGGACATTGATGATGGACTTGTTATTATGCTATTATGGACTGTGGTAGCCTTTATATTTTTGATATTTATATGATGTGCAATGGACATTGCCGACATTATGTGTTTATTATGTGATTACATGAATGTTTATTATGCACATGTGTATGATGGTTATGATTATGATGTATGCATTTAATTATGATGGTTTATGCTTATTCATATGGGAATGGTATGGATTATATGCACTATGTCTGACATTTTGTGATGTAGGATGTGATAGATGATTCATTATTTCATGATGTATGTTATGGATGTGATGCTAATGGTATGTGATGCAGGTGGATATGCAATTGTGACTTATTATGTATGCATATGAGATATGACATGATGAAGAATGTGCTATGGATAACCATGTATATATGATGTGATATGAAAATGCAATGTGACGCAATGGATGAAAATATGTGATGTATCCATATGTGTTCATGTTATGGATCGATGAAATAAATGTAATGTAATGCAAGGTATGTGGTGAAATGAACTAGTATGTTTATAAGAATAGCTCCAAACAACCTAAAGTGATAATGCAATAAAATGATAATGGAATGGAATGAACTTAAGATGCTTAGAATAACCAATCTAGATTAGTCTAAACAACTTAAAATGAATATAAAAAGGATAATACAATGAGATGAAATGATATGAAATAAACTTAAGATGCTTAGAATAACCAATCTAGATTAATCTAAACAATTTAAAATGGATATGAGAATGATAATACAATGAGATGAAATGGTATGAAATGAACTTAAGAGATGCTTAGAATAACCAATCTAGATTAATCTAAAAAACTTCAAATGGATATGAAAATGAGAATGCAATGAATAATGAACCTAAGTGAACAATGATAGGTGTGACAATGTATTTCATAGCAAGATGAATGATGATGGGTGTGATACTACACTTGTCAAAACCATAGGAATCCTGATAGGAAGAAAATGTGAGGGAAGAACATTTGTACAACCAAAATCACTAACCATAGGCTAGGGAAAAATGCAATGCAATGGGATGGTGAATGAAATGCAATCCTAATGCCATTTTTCCATTTTAGGAGCACTATTTTTTGCTATAGCATAGTACAAAATATGCTAGGATATGAGGAACCAAGGTAGATTAGTGTCGAATGCATAAAATAGACACAACAAACAAAAAGGCTATCCCAACACCCCAAAGCTACAAGGGCTTTGGTTGGGCTAGGTATTGGGATAACCACAAGCACAAAGGATGCCCCAACATAACACAACACCATAGAGATCTTGGTGAGTACTACATGGGACAACCAAGAAGACAAAAATAGACAAAAGATCAAGATATGCCACTATATTTACTAGTCAAAGTGCACCATGATATGGTGGATTGTGGTGACCTTGACAAGGTATAATAGGAAGCGTGAATGATAAAAAAAGCCAAAAACAACAAAAGATCATGATAAATTTCAAACGAAATTTTCCATAGGATCAAAAGGGTGGATGGGATTGGTGCAGTCTAATTTAGGAAGGATACATCCTATTAAGGGAAAAGATGGAGTATAGATTAGAATGCCCACATGACTTTGGATATTCAAAACTAATTGGACCTTAGCATACCAATGGATTTTTCCTATTAAGAACCAGCTAGGTAGGGACACACTTGATGACACAACATGAAAGAAAGACACACCCTAAAGAGCTAGGGGCTCAAGGGCCAATCAAAGATTAGCCTTGCCTACATGAAATCGCAAAGCCCTTGTAGTTCAATAAAAGATCGATGACTGACCATGGATAAAAGAAGAAAGAAGAAAATGGAGACCTTGATGGATGAAAAAGATAGGATGGAAAAATACCCCGAGGGCTGATCAAATAATTAGCCTTGCCTACACAAAAGTGCAGGGGAAACATAGTTCGACAAGAGGACAAAAGATGACATGAGGCCTAATGATGACCGACACAATGAGAAAGATCCTAGATGAGGAAATGAGACCAAAAAATGACACCAACACAAATGACAAAAAGCTCAGATTTAGGATAAAAGCTTAAGATTGTGGATAGCCTATTTGAATCATCCAATGCTCAACCAAAATATACTAAGCGATGGATAAGTAGACATTGATGTGAGGATGGGATTGATAGGATGTGTTGATAGGATGCAAAGATAGGATGGATGGAAGAATAAAGTAACTAGGATGCAATGTAGATAATGATTAATCCCTCTACTAATGGTGCCTATTGCTAGGTTTTCACCAAACATACTTATCCAAGGTTCCACCAATGGTGTTTTTCACCATAGGATGGATTATTTCTCTTTACTAGTTTTAGATTTTTGACTTTTTGATTTATTTATTTTTTGTGTTTTTGTTGATTTTTTGCTTTTTTTGGTATTTTTTAGGATAGGATAACCCAGCTGACTTAGGTGTAAAACCTCTTTAGGTGCATTATTTTTATAGGCTCCTCCAAGGGTTCCCCCTTAGGTGTAGCAAGTTGATATGCCTCATAACTATATTTGGCGGTGACAACATAGGGACCCAACCAATTTGCTTCAAACTTTCCTTTCTTGTCTCAATCTTGATGGTTGTACTGATTCTCCTTATGGACTAGATCACCAAAATTGAATTGGTGTGGATGAACCTTCTTATTGTAGCTTCTCCTAAGATGATGTTGATACACTTGTAGATGATTGTAACCCTTGATGCGCTTTTCACCCAGGAGTTTCTGTTGACTCAACTGTGCAACTCGAGCATCTTCATCACTGATGAGATTCTTTAGAGAGATACAAAGTGATGGGATCTTGACCTTAATTGAAAAGATAACATTGGAACCATAAGCAAGGGAGTATGGGGTAGCACCAGTGGGAATGAAAATGGATGTACGGTATGCCCAAAGGGAAAGATGGCGATGGAGGTGCCAATCTTGACCAGTATTGTTGACAACCTTTTCAAGGATTTTGATTAGTGTTTTATTGGTCACTTCAGCTTGGCCATTACCTTGAGGGTAATATGGGGTAGAAAAATCATGATGGATATTATATGTCTCACAAATTGTTTTCATATACTAGTTTTTGAATGGTTTACCATTGTCAATGATGATGGTGGAGGAATTCCATATCTATAGAAAATATTGAAAAGGATGAATTTGGAGATCTAAATACCCATGATTTGGGAGAGTGGAATTGCTTCTGCCCACTTGGTGAGGTATTCAGTGGCAGTGATGATGAAGGTATGACCATCAAATTATGGGGGGAAATCTTACTGATGAGGTTGAAACCCCATTATGAAAAAGGCCATGGAGCAATGATGGGTTGTAAGTCTTGTGTAGGAGCATGGATTAAATCTACATGTTGTGGTATGGTAGACATTTCTTTACAAACTCACACACATCATGTTCCATAGTGCGCTAATAATATCCTACTCTTAGAATCTTCTTGGCTAAGGTCGTTCCATTAGATTGAGCCCCACAAACACCACTATGTACCTCACTTAACACGACATGAGATTCCAATTCATTGAGACACCGAAGGAGAGTGGCATCATACCCTCAATGATAAAGTGTATCTCCTATGATGGTATAGTAGGAAGTATGTTGGATAAATGATTTTTGTTGATTTTAGGTAAGGTCAGGTGGTAAGATGTTGTCGTGGAGGTAGGTATAAATGTCATGGTACTAGGGTGATTTAGGACCTATGATATCACACACCATTTCACTATTAGGGACATCATATGTTGGGATTAGTAGTTGTTCAACAAGGAACTCACAGTTCATTCAATCTCTGGGCATGTCGATGAGGGAACCGATTGTAGCCATTGCATATGCTACCTTGTTCTAGACTCTAGGGATCTATTCAAACTCGATGAAGGTGAAATACTTCTTAAAGTCATTTACCATTTGTTTGTAAGGAAAAAGCTTGTCATCTTTTGTCTGAAACTCATCATTGACCCATTTAATTTGATTATCAGTTGAGAATTCCAAAGACACATATACGAGTGATATATGCCATTGGATGGTGATTCTGAGACCAGTGATGAGAGCTTCATATTCTATGATGTTATTGGTGCATGGAAATGTTAACCTAAATGACTTGGGGCTATAATCACCTTGAGGAGTGACAAATAGGACACCTACACCAACTCCATTTTGTGTATATGACCCATCAAAGTAGAGTGTCCATGTATCTATTTTTGACACTGTAAAGACCTCATCATCAGGAAACTCTGATACTAATGGATATGCATCCACTAAGGGGGTGTCAGCCAACTGATCTACTATTATTTTTCCCTTGATTTCCTTACGATCCACATACTTTATGTCAAACTCACTCAGTAACATGACCCACTTAGCCATGTAGCTAGTTAAAGAAGTTCTAGATAAAAAATACTTGATGGGTCAAATTTTGATATTAGCTTGATGGGGTGACTGAGCATGTAATGACGAAGCTTTTGTGAATTGAAGTCCACTGCTAAACAAGAATTTAACATTTGGGAACAATTGAGTTCATAACCCACTAGTGTTCGACTAATGTAATAGATTGCATTCTCTTTAGAGGACTCATCATGTTGTGCTAGTAATTCCCTTAGTGCAACCAACATAGCTAAGATGTACAATAGGAGTGGTTTTCCTAGAATGGGAGGTAGTAGAATGGGTGGATGAGCCAAGTACTCCTTAATCTTGTTGAAGCCTTGCTAACATTTTGGATCCCACTTGAAGGTGATGTCTTTGCACAAGAGATGTGTGAATGATTGACACTTGTCAGCAAGTTGGGCTATGAAGCACCTAATGAACTGTAGCTTCCCTTGAAGGTTCCTTAATTTCTTGAGATTATGCAGTGGGGGAATTTCCATAATTTTCCTAACCTTGGCAGTTGGTTCGATCTACTTCAATTCCCCTTTGAGAGACTATGAATCCCAATAACTTTCCAAATGTAAATCTGAACACATACTTTTTTGGAATTAGATGCAAATTGTATTGCTTTAGTTATTCAAATATTTTCTATAGGATTATGGGATGCTCTTCTCTAGTTTTGGACTTTCCTAGAAAATCATCAACATAATCTTCCATTATGATATGGATAAGTTCTTGGAATATAATAGTCATCGCACATTGATAGGTTTCCCCCACCTTTTTGAGACCAAAGAGCATGAAATTATAGCAGAAGGTACCCCAAGGAGTGGTGAAGGAAGTTTTATGATAATATTCAGGTGCAACTCTAATTTGATTGTAACTAGAAAAGCTATCCATAAGGGATAGCATGGTATGCCATGTTGTGAGATTGACCAACATGTCAATATTTGAAAGCAGGAAATAATCCTTTGGGAAAGATTTGTTAAGATCTTGAAATTCTATATAGATTTTGATATTCCCATTTGGTTTGGCATCAAGCACTATATTAGATATCCAATCAGAATAATCAATAGGTCTTATAAACCTAGTCTCTAATAGTTTCTCCAATTCTTTCTTGACAAGCAAGGCCACTTGGGGATACAATTTTTTAGCTTCTATTTAACAGGTTTGGCATTTGGGTGAACATCCAAATAGTGTACAACCCATGCAGAATCTAATCCTAGCATTTATAAATAGGTCCATGCAAAGTTGACGATTCCTTCCTTTAATAGGTTGACAATGATAGAATGCTCTTCCTTTGACAATGATTTGGCTATGTAAATTATTTTAGGGTCTTCATTTGTTCCCAAATTGACCTCTTGTGTCTCTTCAATTGTGATGGAAGACCATTCAAACAATTGAGTTCCTACAAGGGGAAGATGAACATCACCATCCTCCAACACCTCATCAAGGTTTACACTATCAAATAAACCCTTTATTGTGAATTTTGATGAGTTAGGAAGTGCCTTGGAGAGGTTTACACTAGATGACCCTTTTTTATTTTTCTTCTTTCTAATTTTTCAGTTAGGGTGTTCATCTTCCCCCAATCCCATGATATGCATGTAAGTTTTCATTAAAGGAAAATTGGCTATAGACACACTACTCCATAAGTCCCAATCAATGAGGTTAGGATGGTGAAGGGATAGGCTAATAGTAAAGATGGATGTGGAGTCAAATAGGGAAGGGAGATCTACATCATCATAGGAGAGTATGATGGATTCCTCTTTTGGTATGTCATTAAGGAAATCATTATTTTCATTGACATTATTTGAAGTGCTAGTTGATGGTGTGGGGACCCTTTTTCTTTTTATCATAGCCTAAGCCCAAATTTTTAGGTCGCATAGGTGTGTCAATAGGCTACAATATTTTCTATTCATCTACACCAAGACCTTCCCCTTGATAATTGTATTTCTTATCTAACTTGGATGCACAAGGATAAGTCTCTTGGAAGTACTCAATAAGAGGGGGTGAAGGCTCAGGTTCTTCCCTGTAGACCCATTGATTGATATCATCGTCTGGCTGATCTTGTCATGTTCTTTGGGATCAGAAAGTGTTAGAACCCATGTTCTTATAGCTAAGTGTTATTGTATTCTCTTCTTCCTTTGGTGCAGACTGAGAAGGTTGACCATAGGTACGAGGAGATGGAGGCACGGTTGCCACATTTAGAGTTATACACATCTCATATTCTCCACAACCTTTATCTATGATCTTGAACTTGGTGATGGTGGATTCATATGTGGTGAATGGAATGGATGATGGATTGGAGTATGGGTTGGAAGATGATGCCTGAGGTTCCCCCACTTCAACTCCTGGACAGTAGTGGAAGTGGGGGAATGAAGCTTCTAAATCATGACAATATTCAAAAGGCTGCAGATATGCATGTATGGTTACTTCCATCCCATTATATGGGAATTTTAGGCATTGATAGTAGATGCAAAAAAAAGATTGCATGGCATGAATTCATGGGCGGCCAAGAAGAAGGTTATATGGGAGGCCAAGGTCAAGGACATGGCATGTGGTGTACTACACAATAGGGCCAACCTAAATAGGAAGGAAAATAATTCCTTAAGAGTCTCTTTTTGTGTTTTCATAAGCTTTCATGGTGTTGGTTTGATTGTTCAAGTCAGCATGGGTGTACCCTACCTATTTTATGAACATTAGCGTTTAGAGATTGAGGGTAGAGCCGTGATCTACCAGGACCGTTTCCACTTTATTATAGGCTACAAGGACTTTGATGTGTAGAGGTTGATTATGGTTTGAATCAATTGACAACACATAATTTTTACTAAATCCCAACAAATATGTGGATGACAAATGTCCTACTAGAGCTTGAAATTGAGTAGGATCTATGTCATTAGGCACGTGTGTATTTTGAAGAGCTTTGCTTAGGATTTCTTGATGGGAAGTGGAAGACATAAGTAAATCCAAGATGGATATTTGAGTGGGAGTATTTTCAAGATGATCAAGAATATTAAATTGGGAGCTCACAGGCGCTCTCTAGGATGATGTGGAAGGTCCAAGAATGGATATACAAGTGCGGTACATAGTAACAACATATTGTAGGTCTTTTCCTTTAACACAAATCATATATATGTGGGGCTTTACATGGCTAATGGACATAATTATGTCATTATAGTTATAAGGTACATTCTTGTAGCTAATATTGTCGATGCTATTATTTTGGTTATTTTTGTTGTTCAACCCAGGATTAGCACTGGAGGTACTGGGACCTTGATTGTGCTTGGGAAAAGCATTTTGATATATTTGTAGTTGGGAATTGGATGATACCACATGATTCACATCTAATACTATATCTCCTCATTCTATAAGATCTTGGATATACATCTTAAGTCCCTAACACTTGTTAGTGGAATGACCTTTAATTTTGTGAAAATCACAATACTCTTTTTCCCTATACCAAGTGGGTTTTGGTTTTGATTCATCGAAAGGCTTAGTCACAGGATAAGTGAATGGATAACTTGCTTGTAGGAGCCTCTTGAAAATGACATCCAAGGATTCTCCTAGAGGAGTGAATGTACACTTGTTATTTCCTTGGTTATATTGGTTGGATTGTGGGGGAGGACATGGTACACCATGTGGCATGGATATGATGTTAGAAACTAATAGTTGATTGGGGAAGTATTGTGACCTTTGTGAGGTGTTGGCTACTTGGACATGCTTGGTGTAAATGACAATACCATTGAAAACATTCTTTTTTTATTCCAGTAGTGAGACTTATCTCTAGATAACTTATCCTTGTCTGGGTTATAGATTTTGATTTTTCCCTTAGCGATGAGGGCCCTCTCAATGATAGTGCCATTGTCTATTACCTCTAGAAAGGTTATGACATAGTGAAGGTTGAGATTATGTGCCATATCAAGATGGGAATTTGTAACAAAAATGGTCACCATGTCCTCACTGAGAGGGGATTTTAGATGACTAGCTAGGGCATGCCACCTTTGTAGGTAGCTTCCAAAAGTTTCTTCCTCACATTGTTTTTCTTTTAGGAGATCTAGAGTATCAATGTCCTCCAAATTGTAGGAGAAGTGTGTAATAAATATTTTTGATAGATCTACGAAAAAATAGATGGACCCCTTTAGAAGACCCATAAACTAGTCTAGAGTTATCCCCTTTAGACTTTGAGGGAATAGTTGCAGGAGATAATTGTCATTGTGCAAGACTTCTTGGCAATGTGCGTAAAATTCCTGCAAGTGGTTTCTTGGGTCACTCTTTCATTTGTATTTATCAAAATTTGACATTTCAAAGTGCTTAGGAAAGGGGATGAATGAGATAGATGGATCAAATGGATAGGGAAAAATTTCTTCAAATTTGAAAAAAAAAATTGATGTCCATGTTTGCAAGTTGTTTAAGGCAACTTTTATTTCTTCCCAATCCTTATTGGTAGGTGTCGATGATGAAGGATTGGTCAGATTGGACTGATTGTAAGGATCATATTACTGATATGATGAGGATGAAGTCAGGATGGTTTGATCATATGATGGTGGAGACAAATATGAAAGAGTTTTATGATATTTATTGGGATATGTGGATTGGGGATTGACATAAGATTGTTGATATGAAGGTATAGCTTGATGATATGAGGAGGAATCGCCCTACTGATAGGATGGTTGGGATTGGTAAGATGAGGAAAAGGTGCCCTGTTGATAAGATGGTTGTTGTTGGGAGTAATATGGATTGGATTGGTGATAATAGGTAGTTTGTTGTTGGGAAGCATACAAAGGCTATTACAGATTAGACTGATGATAGTATGGATTTTGTTGTGGTTACTGGGGATTTGTGTAAGATGGTTATTGCTGGGATTTTTGGGGATTGTAATAAGGATAATTAGGATTAGGATTAGATGTGGTGGCATACGTAGAATACATGATTTGTGGATGGTATAAGTATTGGGCAGTAGGGTTGTCTAGCATTTGTTGGAAGGATTGTTATGAATGTGTCAAGATTTGTGTATGTTGAGGAGGTTGTTGGTTAGATGGTGGCTACTGATAAGGAGGTCAAGATGGGGTTTTAGGTTGTTGAGGGACTTGTGGTTGGTGAGGAGATAGCTGATAAGATGATGTTGGCTAGTGAGGAGGGACATGTGATTGGTGATGGGGTTGTGATGGGACACCTTCTAGCTAGTGTAGAGGTTGTTGTTGATGTTGTGACATAATTTTTGCATGATGCAAGGGTCGCGAAGGAATTAAGGTATTCTATGGAGGTTGTGATGGGGGATGTTGTGGCAGTTGTGATGGAGGTGCTTGTTGCGAGTTACCCTAAGGTTGATGAAAGGATGGGATATTGCCTTGAGGTAGTTGTTCAGATGTGAACAGAGGTTGCGGTAAGTTTGATGCAGGTGTAGATCCATGAGGTGGAGGTGGCATAGTGAAAGGATTTTCCCTAGTATTCCCCAATAGTTGAGTCGGTTTATTTAGTGGGAGAGGTGGTGTAGATGGTATGGGGATTGAAGCTTGTGGGATGTTTGTGCTTGGCAGATTAGGAAGATTTTATGACATACCAAGGCTAAGAGGATTGTTAGGATTGGGGCCTTGAGGAATTTTTGGATTAGGTGCACCCATAACTTAAATTGGAACATGTGGAGGTGGTATAGGAGGTTTTATTTGATAGAGAATAGCATTGCTAAATCTTGGTTGATAGCAACCCTCTTGTGGTAGACCTTGGGGAACGTGTGAATTTCCTAGATCATTCTAAGAATTTTGAGGATCTTGTGACACAAGGGGCGTGGAAGGTGTAATTTTAACGTATTTTGATAAGTTGAACCCCGAAGGTGGCTTGATACCTTTTAGGAGTAATGTAGCAAGGATTTTATCCCCACATTCATTAAGGAGATGATCCATCATTTGGACATTGGTGGGATTACTGAGGTATTCATCAACTATGACCTCAGGTTGGTTGACCATGCTTTCATCGGGAGGGGATAAATTGTGAACCTTAGTATTAGATTGAGATGAGCCCCCATTGGTGGGTTGATCCTAAAGAATGTGAGGCTAAGGACCCTGGGACTATTGTTCTTCCATGAGTTTCCTTGCTTGCAATCCAATAATGGACATGAAAAATAAAAACTACCAGGTGACTAAGATGAAACTGACCTAGGATGCACTTAAATTAAGGCCTAAATGATGACTAGAGGATCGACTAGAATAAATTATTGATTGATTGATTGGATTGGATTGGATAGGATATGATGATTTGTATAAGTGATTGGATTGAATTCAACTAAGTCAAGTGGTTGGATTGGATGATTGATTGGATCAAATTGATGTGATTGACTTTAAACCAAGTTTAGGGGTTTGACTAGATGACGTATGATGTTGATGATCAAACTAGATTATAGAAAGGATCATTACGACACCGAATCTAACTCAAGATGGAAGTAGATTGATCGAGTCATGAGTGATTACTGACTCAAGATAGATAACAATCCTAAGTAAGTGTGAATGATGATAACTAGGATCAGACACCTAAGCCAACTTGGATAAAAACCCTTAAAGCAAAGTCTAAGTTATTGGTATTGATGAACCAATGATGGATATGCACTCTAGGGATGTCTTAAGATCAACCTATATGATTTGATTGATGGATTGATGACTTTGGCGAAATGTAGACAAACTAAAATGACAAATATGGGTGGATGGATGATGATAAAAGAAGTTTGATCATGGGAAAAAACTAAGAAAACAATAGGCTTTCAATGTTCTAAAGGATTAACTCTCGAGAGTTTTGTATGGGAAGTGCATTTGCCTCTATGTGGGAAAAATTCACCTATCTAGGTCACAAGATCACCTAAATTTTCACACACCAAAACGAAACAGGTGGGAATGAGACACAAAATCACCTATTTAGGGTTTTTAATCACCTCTTTTTTGAGATGTGAAAGGGAAATAGGCAGAGATGACATGTAAAATCACCTATGTAAGAATTAGGATCATCCCTATCTTGAGATGTATGGACATGGGAAAAATTGCCTACTAGGGTGACAAGTTCACCTATTTCCTTAGATGTACAGATGGGGAGTGGAAACTCCTATGATGGGATTGCCTATTGGAAAAATTGGATCACCTATGTTTTGAACTTTATATATAAGGAGGGTACAGATGAATGCGGGTTCACCCTTGTAGACAATAGGTGCGCCTATTCTAGGGGATGTACAAACAACAGAGATGTCGATGAGACATAGGATCGCCCCTGCTGACAGTAGGTTCATCCAAGAAGTTGATAGGGTTTCCTATTCTAGGGGAAACGGGAAGACACAAAAGGTATGGACGGGACATAGACTCACCTAAGGGGTCAACAAGATCTCCTATTTAGGGAACAGGTGGACATGGGGTCGCCTAACTAAGGGACCCACAAGCGAATTTTCCCCTAACAAGGATGAACTCTCTTAAAGGATGACCTATACCAGACTCAAAACTTAGAAACACCCCTTTCAAGGTATAATCACCTATCCACAATGCAATTTTACCTCTATGCGAAGCAAACTCACCACTAAGGGTAGGGGAAAACTATGACAAATGAGAAAAAAAAAAAAACAACAAATAGAATGGTTGGACTAACTAAGACTGATGACAAGCACTAGTATCGCACAAAGAAGACACACCAGGAAACACAATCTTAGAATTAATGATAAGGGTTGACAAACTTGATGTAGGCCCACCACCTTGAGGGGACACCCCAAGGTTAATACTCTGTGATATCGAGGTGGTTCTCTAGATCACCCTTTCTCGTGAAGGTAGATAGCTAGCGATTCAGTGCCACATGGTCATCAACTGATGCCATGGGATCACCTTTGTGCTCTCTCTTAGAGAATATTGTAGTCCACCACAAGGATTTCTATCTCAGCCCAAGGGAGTACGTGGTGAGTAACTTTGGGGTACTGTGCATATCCCTTGCACTACACCAAGCAACAACTAAAACATAGGTCTTTATCTAGGATAAACATGTTATCTCGTGCACCCTTGATATATGCTAGGTACGTGAGGCACAACCATGAATACTAGCCCATCACAAGCATGAGTCGGGAGCCCCAATGAGGTACTAGAAACTCAAACCAAACCTGCATGTCATATCTAGGTATCACCTTAGCTTTGACACTTCACTATAAACAACATGACTGGATTGGGGTACAACTTTAGTTTCCCCCCTTTATATACCCCATCAATAACACGTGGTTGGAATCATCCCTCAGGCGATGAAATCCTAGGTAGGTCTCTCTAAAGTAAGAAAATACTAGATGCTTTGACTGGTCCCCAAGCTTGGATGTAGCACAAGGGGAGAGCCTATACACACTAGCACTTCCTGGGTAGACTAGACTAGAATAGAATGAATTGTGATCTCTCATCACCTAGGATAATTGAAAGGTGCAAGGGGAGTGGATACATCAACAATTTTCTCCCAAACACAATAAACAAGTTAATTTATCCTTTAAATAATCTATGTGTTCCTAAATTAGTACAAAAAAAACACACAAATAGATCTAACTAGGGGTCTTCAACTGATCATCCTACAAAAAATATGTCAAATGTGGGAGAACAAGCTACAAAAAATGTTAGTTAAATTCCACAATCACTAATAAATGAGTTAGTTGATTAGTAACCCAAAACCAAAATAGAATTGTAGCTCAAATTGAAAAACTAAAGGTTCAGGATTACCACAAATTCACCTGTGTGTGAGACTAATTCTCCCTTGTTTGTGGGATAGGATTGCTTGTTTAAGGAATGGGAGAACTCACAATTACTTATCAAGTAGAGGGGTGCATACATTTATGCCTCTGTAACTCTTTCAAGTTTTCCTTTGTATGTAACATTCTTTCCTGTTTAGGTAGTCTTAGGAAAATTCACCTCTATGATTAGCAATTTGACTAGTCAAATGCAAGTCTGCCCCTTTTACAAAAGGGTAGAATCAAATTTTCCTATCTTCAAAGCACTTTCACCTCTGTATTGAGAAAACTCGCCTATTGGGGACAGATTCACCCCTATGTGTGAAATCGGAACTTGCAAAATTTAAAACAATAGGAAAACATAAAATAGATCCATGATGTGGGTCCCATCGGGCATGACATAAATGTGTGCAAGTGTGAATTCCTACTCTAAGATGCAAAACTAAACTAATGCAACAAATGAAAACCAAAAAGAAAACACTTAGATCAGGCCTAGTTGAATCTAAACAAAAACACAAGAAATTGAAACCTTTTACCTTGTTTAGATTAATGGTCTTGGTTGGCCATTTGATTACTTGAAATGTATGCTCCTTGGTGGAAAAATAGCTCAAAATGGTGCTCTAAATGATCATGGAGAGATGAGGATTCTAATGATGCAAATGGGTATTGTGATGAATGTAATATGGAAGCTCAAATGTTGCAACAATGGTGTATGGAGGGCTTGGATGCTTGAAAATTGCTAAGTGTAGATGAGTGCTTGAATTCTTGATTGTGGATAGTGCAAATGGGGACATTTCCACCATTTTTATGGGAAGTTACTCTAAAGGAATGAAGGTTCAAGATTGATCCATGATGGCAAAGATCAAGGGCCAGGGTGAGTTGAGAACTCACAAGCCCTCAAATCTTGACATGTGGTGGATGAGATGGAAAGAAGGGGATGATGTGGAGGTGACATGGAGACCTGTATTAGGTTGTACCTTGGGAAAGGACAAGATCTCCTCATAAAGGAGGTCCTTGTCCACATGTGCTTGAGAGGACATGTGAGGAATTTAAAATACCTCACAAATCCTCATGGGGATGGGAGAAGGAATTTAAAATTCCTTAAAATGCATTGGATAAATAAAAGTGAATTAAAAATTCACATGGGGAAGGGGGTGTCTTTTCAAAAAGGAGAAAGCATTTAATATTGGTTAACTAAGGGCACATCCCATAAATGACATGGAGATTAGGTTAGCCTAATTAAGTAATTATGGTTGTGCAAATGCATGATTAGACAGATTAATGATAGATTAGAGGCAAGTGGGATATTATGGAGGATGTGACCCTAATGATGATTAGGGGTGTGCATATTGTAATAAAAAATTAATTAGATTAATCTAGATTAGAGAGGATTATGGAGGATGTGACATGAGGAGAGAGAAAAAAATGAATTAATAATTGGTTTAGTTCATTTGGGCTAAAGTGACAAAATTAAGTAAATTGTGGTATGTATTTAATTTAGAGATGAAATGGGTAAGGTATTTAATTGATTTATTAAATACCTTAGGGGACATTAGGCTGTAGGGTAATATTAATCAAATAATAAATTATTTAATTAATGTGGATGAGGGATGCCGAACATAAGAATACAAGGGTGAATTTGAGCATCTGGGAGTGGTCAAATTTAGGTGTCTACAAAGGGTTTAAGGGTTGAGGGTTTAGGGTTGAGGGTTGAGGGTTGAGGGTTGAGGGTAGAGGGTAGAGGGTTTAAGGGTTTAAAGGCTGAGGTTTGAGGGTTTAGGGTTTAGGGTTGAGGGTATAGGGTTGAGGGATTAGGGTAGAGAGGGATGGATGGATGGAAGGATAGATGGAGGGAGTAGTGAGATAGAAATAAGGAGAGAAGAGGAGGGAGAAATAAATATATATGAGGGTAGAGGATCCAATGTATAGGGTAAAGGGTTTATAATTTAGGGTATAAGGTTGGGGACATATAAGGTTTATGGTTTAGGGTATTGGGTTGAGGGTATATGGTTGAGTGATTTTGGTTGAGGTTAGAGGGTATTGGGTTGAGGGTAGAGGGTAGAATATTTAAGGGCTTAGGGTTTCAGTGTTTAGGGTTGAGGGTATATGGTTGAAGAATTAGGGTTGAGGCTCCAATGTATAGGGTAGAGGGTATAGGGGTTGAGGGTTTAGGGTTTAAGGGTTGAGGGTCGAAGGATTAAGGGTTGAAGGTTGAGAATTGAGGGTTGAGGATTTAATGTATAGGGTAGAGGGTAGAGGGTTTAAGGGTTTAGGTTTTAAGGGTTGAGGGTTGAGGGTAGAGGGGTTAGGATATAGGGTTGAGGGTCCAATTTATAGGGTAGAGGGTATAGGGGTTGAGGGATTAGGGTTTAAGGGTTGAGGGTTGAGGGTAAAGGGTAGAGGGTTGAGGGTTTAAGGGTTGAGAGATTAAGGGTTGATTGTTGATGGATTATGGTAGAGAGTTTACTTGGGTTTAATGGTTTAATGGTTGAGGGATTAGGGTTTAGGGTAAAGTTTATTGGATTGATGGTAGAGGGTAGAGGGTTTAAGGGTTTAGGGTTTAGGGTTAAGGGTTTAAGGGTTGAGGGTATAGGGTTGAGGGAGGGAGAGATGGAGGGAAAAGTGAGATAGAGAGAAGGAGAGAAGAGGATGAAGGGATAAAGATATATGAGGGTTGAGGATCCAATGTATAGGTTAGAGGGGTGAGAATTGAGGGTATAGGGTTGAGCAACTGTAGGATTGATGGTTTAGGGTATTAGGCTGAGGTATTTGGGTTGAAGGTAAAGGATATTGGGTTGAGGGTGCAGGGTAGAAGGTTTAAGGGTTTAGGGATTAATGGTTTATAGTTGAGGGTATAGGGTTTAGGGTATACGTTTTAGGGTATATGATTGAAGGATTAGGGTTGAGGGTCCAATGTATAGGGTAGATGGTATAGGGTTTGAGGGTTTTGGGTTTAAGGGTTGTGGGTTGAGGGATTAAGGTTTGAGGGTTGATAATTGAGGGTTGAGGGTTTAATGTATAGGGAAGATCATAGAGGGCTTAAGGGTTTAAGGTTTAAGGATTGAGGGTTGGGAGTCTAAGGTTGATGGCAGAGGGTTGAGGGTTGATGGATTAGGTTTGAGGGTCAAATGTATAGGGTAGAGGGTATAGGGGTTGAGGGTTTAGGGTTTGAGGGTTGATGGTTTAGGGTTTGAGGGTTGAGGGTTGAGGGTTGAGGGTTGAGGGTTGAGGGATTAAGGGTTGACAGTTTAGGGATTAGGATAGAGAGTTTACTTGGGTTTAAGGTTGAGGGATTATGGTTGAGGGTAAAGGGTTTAAGGGTTGAGAGTTGAGGACATATAGGGTTGATGGTTTAGGTTATTGGGTTGAGGGTATAGGGTTGAGGTATTAGGTTTGATGGTAGAGGTTTTATGGTATAGGTTTGAGGGTATATGGTTGAAATATTAGCGTTGAGGGTCCAATGTTTAGGGTAGAGGGTATAGGGGTTGATTATTTAGGGTTTAAGGGTTGAGGGTTGAGGGATTGAGGGTTGAGTGTTGAGAATTGAGGGTTGGGGCTTTAATGTATAGGATAGATGGTAGAGGGTTTAAGGGTTGAGGGTTGAGAGTTTAAGGATGAGGGTAGAGGGTAGAGGGTATAGGGTTGATGGTTTAGGTTTGAGGATGAAATTTATAGGGTAGAGGTTATAGGGGTTAATGGTTTATGGTTTAAGGGTTAAGGGTTGAGGGTTTAAGGGTTAATAGATTAAGGATTGGGGATTGAGGGTTGATGGATTAGTGTAGAGATGGAGGGATGGAGGGAAAAGTGAGATAGAGAAGAGAGAAGAGGAGGAAGAAATAGAGATATATGAGGATTAAGGATCCAATGTATAGGGTAGAGTGTTCAGAATTGAGGGTATAGGGTTGATGACCTATAGGGTTGATGATTTAGGGTATTAGGTTGAGGGTGTATGGTTGAGGGATTAGGGTTGAAGGTAGAGGATATTGGGTTGAGGCTAGAGGGTAGAAGGTTTAAGGGTTTAGGGTTGAAGGTATAGGGTTTAGGGTATAGGTTTGAGGGTATATGGTTGAAGGATTAGGGTTGAGGGTCTAATGTATAGCGTAGAGGGTATAGGGGTTGAGGGTTGAGGGATTAAGGGTTGATGGTTGATAATTTAGGGTTGAGAGTTTAATGTATAGGGTAGAGCATATAGGTTTTAATGGTTTAAGGTTTAAGGGTTGAGGGTTGAGAGTTTAAGGTTGAGGGTAGAGGGTTGAGGGTATAGGGTTGAGGGATTAGGTTTGAGGGTCCAATGTATAGGGTAGAGGGTATAGGGGTTGAGGGTTTAGGGTTTAAGGATTGAGGATTGAGGGTAGAGGGTTGAGGGTTAAGGGTTTAAGGGTTGAGGGATTAAGGGTTGAGGGTTTAGGGATTATGATAGAGAGTTTACTTTGGTTTAAGGTTTTAGGGATTATGGTTGAGGGTAGAGGGTTTAAGGGTTGAGGGTTGAGAGTATAGGATTTAGGGCTGAGTGTTTAAGAGTTTAAGGTTTGAGGGTATAGGGTTTATGGATCAGGGTAGAGAAGGAGGGATGGATGGAGGGAGAGATGGAGGGAGAAGTGAGATAGACAGAAGGAGAGAAGAGGAGGGAAGGAAAAATATATATGAGGGTTTAGGATCCAATGTATAGGGTAGAGGGTTGAGAATTTAGGGTAGAGGGTTGAGAATTTAGGGTATAGGGTTGAGGACTTATAGAGTTGATGGTTTAGGTTATTGGGTTGAGGGTATAGGGTATTGGATTGGGGGTAGATGGTAGAAGGTTTAAGGGTTTAGGGTTTAAGTTAGAGGTTTTATGGTATAGGTTTGAGGGTATATTGTTGAAGGATTAGGGCTGAGGGTCCAATGTATAGGGAAGAGGGCATAGGGGTTAATAGTTTAGGGTTTAAGGGTTGAGGGTTGAGGGATTGAGGGTTAAATGTTGAGAACTGAGGGTTTAATGTATAGGGTATATGGTAGAGGGTTTAAGGGTTTAGGTTT
>VDFB02195617.1:0-21990 GCA_007258455.2 Sequoia sempervirens | reverse complement strand
GTTTATAGTTTACAGTTAAGGATAGTGGGCAGAGAGATAGAGGGATTGAGAGAGTGAGAGAGGGGGATTGGGAGAGAGATATGAGTAGAGGGGAAAGAGAGAGAGGGAGAGAGGGAGGGAGTGGGAGAGAGATATAGGTGTATGTGTGTGTGTATGAAATATGCAAAGTTAGTATCAACAAAACTTTAATAAAATGATTTATATTGAAAGATTCAAAGAAAAGTAAGCTATTCTAAGTTGCACTAAAGATAAATCTTCGAAGAACATCTCATTTTCCTTATTCTTAAATGATTCTTTTTAACCTTTTTGGCCTTCAAATTTCTATGCACATAAAGGCTATTAGAATGACACTTAAGAAACGAGATTAGTATTCAACATGCAAGCTAATTGAATGCCTACATGAAATTAAATGGTAGAAATGATGATGGAGATTATGATGAATGATGGAGGAGTATGATGAATGGTGGATGATTATGATGAATGGATGAATAGTGTTGGATGCTATGGTATTGAAATAGGATGATCTATGCATGATTCTACATATGCTTAAATGAAAACTTAAAATGAACTAATCTAAAATGCAACTATGATGCAATATGTTAATCTAAGATCTAAACATGATGCAAAAAATGATATAAAAACTATCTATAAGACTCTAAGAATGCTCCAAGCTCCAATGATAAACGTGCATAATAAATCTATTCAAAATGTGGATAAAAAATACAAGGCCCAAGGGTTGTATTTATAGCATTTTCCAAGCATATGGTAAGGTGGCAATAATCAATGGTCCAAATTGAATAAGAAGAATGGATGGTGAAGATGAAGAGAATCAAGATGTTGTCCCCTTGACCAAAGACAACATGCCATTTGGATGGAAGAATCTCGTGATCAATGGGAAATATGCCATTTGGATGGAAGATTCAAGTGTGTGAAGAGAAGACCATGTGCTTCCAAAATTGGTGGAACTATGGGAGGAATAAGTCATGTGCTCCAAAATTGTTGGAAGTGTGGGAGGAAATGAGCCATGTGCTTTTTTGAGATTGGTAGAGAATAATTCCATTTTAAAATTAGAGTTATTTATTTTCATGTCACCTTGGTGAGGTGGCACAAAAATTTGGAGAAATGTGCTCTAATTCTTAATTGGATTTAGTGAAAATTAATTAAATAAAACTGGTTTAGGGAACCTTGTTTATTTAATTAATTTAGAAGAGTATATTTTGGAATTGAACAATATAGGAAATGAACAATATAAATAAATTGAGCATTTATTTATATGTAGTTGGAATATTAATCAAATAGCTAGTATTTAATTAATTAAAGTTGATGACCATTTTTAGGTGTATGCAATAGGGTGTACACATAAGTGAATCATGTCTATTTTCTAAATATCCTATAACATCCTTAATTAGAGGGTGTCTTTGAATTTTCTTAGGTTGTAATAAATAGATGTTCTCATAGTATATGGGTGTCCTTTCTCCTTCATATGGACCAACAAACCATGAAACTTCATAGATACAGTTATGTTGCTCCTCTCCATCCACAATGATATGTTTGACTTCTGACCTACTCACTTGCAACTATTGTGTTTTGTTAACCATGAATTATTGATAAAAAATTCTTATTCCTTCAATTATGGGTGTGTACTCAATTTTGGGTGGGCCCACTAGCTTGCCAATTTCATGAAATTGGAAACCTAACATGGAATTTTTGAAAAAAAGGGTCCAAGAAATGGGAAATGAGGTCTCCCAGTGATCAGATTTCTTGGACCCATTTTTTCAAATAGGTCACTACATTGCCAATTTCACCAAATTGGAAAGCTAGTAGGCCCTCTAGCTTGTCAATTCGGTGAAATTGGAAACCTAACATGGCTTGTTTGAAAAAATGGGTCCAAGAAATGGGGTCTCCTAGTGATTTACATCACTAGAAGAAATGGGGTCTCTCAGTGATTTACATCACTGGGAGACTCCATTTCTTGGACCCATGTTTTCAAACAAGATCTCATTGAATTGGCAACTTGCCAATTTAGTGAAATCCTATTTGAAAAAATGGGTCCAAGAAATGGGTTATCTCGATGATTAAATCACTAGGAGACCTAATTTCTTGGACCCATTTTTCCAAACAAATCATGTTAGGTTGCCAATTTCACTAAATTGGAAAGTTAATGGTCCCACTAGCTTGCCAATTTGGTGAAATTAGCAACTTAACATGGCCTGTTTAAAAAAATGGTTCCAAGAAATGGGGTCTCCCAGTGATTTACATCACCAAGAGACCCCATTTCTTGGAACCATTTTTTCAAACAAGCCACTGCATTTCCAATTTCACCGAATTGGAAAGCTAGTGGGCCCACTAGCTTGCCAATTTAGTGAAATTGGCAACCTAATTTGTATGATGCCAATGCTATTGTCTAATGTTTATATCATGTATGTAGGTGATTGATGAATTTATCATACTTGCAAATGTAGCACACTTTATTTTTAGAACTGTGGCAAATGATATAGAGTTCAATGGTATTTTATATTTTCTCAAAAATATGCAAAAAAATTGATGTAGGATATTCTCAATAAAATAGTAAACTAAGTGGAATATTAAATTGTGTTGTTTTTATAATAGGTTACAAGTTTCCAAAAGTTTGGAAAGTAATTGTTTGGTTATGTTCTATTCATGTTCATCCTCATTACTTCGAGGAACCTCTAAAGTTTAATCTTGATAGATGGGAGGTATGCTTGATATTCATATAAAAATTACTTTTTAAGATATTCAATGGACTAGATTGACTAGTGACAAGTTTTAAGATATTGCATAATTGAGCACACAATTTTTAGATTATTGAAATATCACATGTTTATTTGAATTGATTATGTGATTATGTAATTATTAATATTTACAATCTCTTTTCTTTGTTTAGGTGGGAGCTACTAAACCCAAATAAAGTTATAAAGTATATGAGAAGTCCAAGACTAGCAGATGGTACTCAATTATTCATTTGAAGTTAACATCATCATGACCACCTATGGTGTAGACATTATAAAAGTGTGTGTGAAGCTTAGCGAGAGAATTTCAAGTTATTCATTTGAAGTTAACCTCATCATGAGCACCTATTATGTAGAAATTATAAGAGAATCTTGAATGTATGAGTGACATTGTAAAATATCTATGAGAATGGGGTACCTAAGGCATCCTTGAATCCTATTTTTGGTTATTATGAGAGAATCTTATAAGTTGAGTTTGTGTGCATGAATATAGGGTGCATTAATTCAATATTAGATTTAAGTGGGGTGTTGGAATTCACATAGGTTGATTCTTTTCTCATGATTTTGTATTACCACTTGATAGTTTTGTGAAAGCATTGTGCCTACAAGTACAAGCACTTAGGTGTCATATTGGTATATGAAGCATATTAGACAATTGTAGCACAAACATAAGAATTAGGACTGACAAAAAAATCTCATTTTATTGTAAATATCATATTATTAATAGAGTGAGTGTAATAACCATTGATGGTTACCAATCATTCATTTTCTTCTTTTATTATGTCCCTATTATAACTAGCACCAATTGACTAACTTATTATAAAAGCTTCATTTATTAAAATAAATCAACCTAATGATTATATATCAATATCAATATACAATACCATCTATTCACATAAACATTTAAGAAGTTCAATTTGTAAATATTTTTTATGCATAATGTCATATCATAAAAATAATCACATTAACAAGTAATAGAAGTATGAATGACTTGTTAGATGTTGTCCAAGTAACATAAATTAACTTAAGTACCCAACAAGTTCTTCACACATGTTTTCCAACTAAAAATTCATGTATGTCCTCAAAATTTGTAATGACGTTTACTCAAATTTTGAAATTTATTGCTGCCCTCAAACATTTGTAATTCATTCAGCATAATCCCTTAATAGTCCAAATTGCAAAAGGGTGGAAATCTTTGATGGCATGTTACCCAGAGACCATGTCAGTTACAAGAATTCCATTTGAGGCATCAAGATCATGTTGGGTACTTCTACAATAACCTCTATCAGTTTTAGTTATCTCAAATTCATTTTCCTATGGTGTCCAGTTTTCACTTAATGGAAAAATTCTCAAATGCAAGTAGTGTAAAGTTGCAAAGTGGTGAAAATTTCATTCTGCAACTTGTGTGATGAAATGGACTATTCTAACATGTCTAGATGGGTACATTTATGCTAGGCAAGGTCCTCTTTTGCACCCAAACATGCTAAATCACTCTGAGCTACATTCAATCGACTTGATCCCTTAAGGGTCATCACTACAATCTTTGATGGGCTATTACTCGAAAATCATGACACTTACAAACTCTCCATCTAATCCTATAGGATCATGTAAGGCCCCTCTACAATAACCTCTCTTGGTTTTTGTTATCTCAGAGATGTTTTCCTGTGGTGTCCAATTTTTAGTTGATGGAAAAAGTGTCAAATGCAAGCAGTGTAAAGTTGAAAAGTTGTGCAACTTTCATTCTACAACTCGTGTGACCAAGTGGACTGCTCCAACATGTATAGATTGGTACATTTACACTAGGAATGGTCCTCTTTAAAACCCAAAAACACCAATTCACTTCGAGCTATGTTCAATCGGCTTGATCCATTAAGGGTCCAAAGTGAAAAATGGTTGCAATCTTTGACGTTGCTTATCAAAACCCTGATGCTTATGAAATCTTTGTCTAAGCCTATGGATCATGTTGGTCCTTCTATAAATAATATCCCCCGCTTTTTGTTATCCTCGCAGTTGTTTTCCTATGGTGTTCAATTTTCACCCTGATGGTATGTCAATGTAAGTAGTGTGTTGCAAGGCAACTTTGTTCAGAACCGTGTGACTAAATGTACTACTCCAATGCATCCAGAGTGGCACGCTTTTACACTAGAAATGGTCCTCTTTCAGATCCAAAATACACCAAGCACTCTAAGCTAAGTGTTCAATCGGCCCGATCCTTAAGAGTCCAGCAAAATCGCCATTTGAGACGGACATAGTTAGAATCAGATACTTACTGACTTATGTCTGAGCTATAGGATCACATTGGGATCCTCTGTTGGGCACCTCTCTCGCTTTTGTTATCTCAAAAGTCATGTTCTAAGGAAGTCCAGCGTTTTCACTTGATGGAAAAGGTGTTAAATGCAAGGAGTGTAAAGTTGCAAAGTGGTGCAACTTTCATTTGACAAATAGTGTGACAAAATAGACTATTCCAATGTGTCTAGATGGGTACACCCAAACATGTTGAATCACTCTAAGCTACACTCAATTAGCTCGATCCCTTAAGGGTCCAAAGTGCAAAATAGTTGCAATCTTTGACAGGCTATTACTCAAAAATCGTGATGCTTACGAACTCTTTGTCTGAGTATACGGGATTGTGTTAGGCCCCTCTATAATAATCTCTCTCTTTTTTTGTTATCTTGAACTCATTTTCCCATGGTGTCTAGTTTTCACTTGATGGAAAAAGTGTCAAATGCAAGTAGTGTAAAGTTGCAAAGTGGTGCAACTTTTGTTCTGCAACTCATGTGACAAAGAAAATTGTTCCAATGCATCAATATGGGTACGTTTATGCTAGGCATGGTCCTCTTTCTCACCCAAACATGCTAAATCACTTTGAGCTACATTCAACAAAATCGATCCCTTAAGGGTCTAAAGTGCAAAATGACTACAATCTTTGATGGGCTATTACTCAAAAAATATGAAGCTTACAAGCTCTTTGTCTAATCCTATGGGATTGCATTGGGCCTCTCTACAATAACCTCTCTCATTTTTTGTTATCTTGGAGTCATTTTCCTATGGTGATGACTTTTTAGTTGACAGAAAAAGTGTCAAGTGCAAGCAGTGTAAAGTTGCAAAGTGGTGCAAATTTCATTCTACAACTCATGTGACCAAATGATTTGTTCCAATTCATTTGTATAGGTACCCTTACACCAAGTGTGGTCCTCTTTCACACCAAAATAAGTTGAATTACTCTCAGCTATGTTCAATCAGCTCGATCCATTATGATGGCATGCAAAACAGTAAAAAAGAGAAAAAATCACACCACAGTTGAGAAGTCTAAGTTTTCCACACCAAAAGCATATGATCATCCTCAAGTCTAGCAAGGGAAAGGCATTTTATAATTATCCTCCTTTCCCTTACAATAATATACAACCAATTGAAAAATGCGTACAATAGTGGTGTTGGCAAGAGACACTGCACATGCTTTATGGTGTTATCATTGATGGCAACCCTTGTCAGATAGTCAATCCATACTTTGCATTTTACTCATACCGGTAGATAGATTGGAAGATCAATGTTTATATGTTAAGCTTGAACAAAGCATCTAGTAAATCTATGTTCTTCTATTCATATGTATATTTTTTGTTATCATTTTGTGTTGTGGATCTCAAGGAAGTTTGTTCGATACATGATTTGTGTTAAATATAAATCTTGGTGCCATGTATTGATTTGTATCAAATTTAGAAGGTCCAATTGGAAAATTTTCTATTAATTAGTGTATGGAGGCCGACTTGGTGAATATAGTGTGTCACAGATATTTGAGGAGTTATTGTTTAAGTATTTTTGTGTTTGAGCATTTTGTCTTGGGCCCTCACTATGTTGTGGCCGACTCTTGTGGATTCACATTGAATATTATGAATGACTTGAAGCTGACAGTTTGTGATTGTTTTCTTATCCTATTGAAGCCGACATGGAGAGATCAAATCCCTTGTAGTAGATATATATAAGTGATCAATTATATCTATGGATGTCTAAAATATGCATATATCTTAAGAGAACTCCAACATAGAACTATTAGCATGGTTAGTATTTTAAAACAAAGAAAACATTCAACATCCCTATGAGATATTTCAACATGCTTCAAAATGCAAATAAATCACAAAATAATAAAAGCATATGAGAACATGAAGTATACCTATCCTATAGTGGATTGGTGCTACTTTGATATGAAAAGTAGCCCTTTCCCAACCCTTGAAAAGCTCAATGATAAAAATTCCTTGAAGATGCTATGACAATGAAGATGGTGGATTCGAATGCATGAAATTGTGAATCCTAGACTTGTGCATAAGATTGTGTCCTCAAAATGAAAAGAGAAGCCTCTTATTTATAGATAAGATTGAGAGAAGAAGAGGAAAAATGGATGAATGTGGGACTAATCCTAAGCCAATGAAAAGATGCCACTTGTCAAGATGTGAGAGGATAAAGGTTGTGCACATTTTGATCAATGCGCCAAAGAGGGGGAGATTTGAAATTCAAAAGATGGCTTGTTGGAGGGAGAAGAAAGAGTCTTAAATGCCAAGTGGGAGACATGTAAGAGACAATGTAAGAGGATTTAATGCCATGTTGGAGGATAAGACATTTTGAGGGATTTTCAAAGTTGGAGGAATATTCCCCTTTTTGCTGCCATTTTGAAAGTAATTAGGGAATTATTAAAACAAATAAATTATTTATTGGTGCAAGTTGCAAAATCTAGAGGATTCAAGTGATTAGGATTAAATTAATCAGGATTTGATTAATTTAATAAGAGATTAGGTGATTTTGAATTTTGACTTAGATTTTAGGATTAAAATAAATCAAAATGAGAAGAAAATGATTTTTTATTTAATTAAATAAAGATTTGATTTATTTAATCAAAGAGGACGATGTTAGTGTTAAATCAAATAAAGATGAGTTTATTTAATTTAAATGGATGAATTTAGGAAATTAATTAAATAAACTTGATTTATTTAATTAAAGAGATAACTTAGGATATTAATCAAATAAACTTGATTTATTTAATTGATGGGAAAATATGATTTAATTAAATATGAGGAATGCATGATGTCAATTTTGCATGTCTACAATATCATTTTGATATGTGTTCGATGTGAGTTGATATATGTTGTGAATATTAGAAGATCAGGAAAATGATTAAGCATAGTTTCACTTGCGTATTAAGGATTTTTGTTGCGAGTTGATGCAGAGCAGAGTAGAAGTATAGAATCAGACCGAAGGTCCAAAATCTGATTGTTGAGCTTAACCAAAATTGTAATTAGGAATTTGTAGATGCTATCTTTCTCAGTTCAAATCCTTAGAAGTATTCCAAAATTTTGTAAGGCAGTTAGACTTTCTGATTTTGATCAGTGAGCTCTAGGCAGTGTGCCTGAATGCAAGTGCATTCCCATATTGTAATTATCCTTTTGAGTATACTTAGATTATATTGTGGATTGTTCATCCATCATGGTTTTTCCCCTAACAAGGTTTCCACATAAAAATCCTTGTGTTATGGTGTTGTGGTTGCTTACTTTATGTTTATGCATATTTCTTTTAGTTGAATGTTATAAGTGCTTTGAAGATTAGATTAATAAAGTTAAAGTGCTTCACCCCCCTCTTAGTGTTTCTTGATTCCAACAATTGGTATTAGAGCTTAGTTCCTCAGAACAAGTTTAACAGCTTGGGGAAGATCTTTGAAAGAGTTTCAATGGATTCAAGCGGTCTTGAAAAACCACTTATAGTGGCCCTAGATGATCTCGATCAGTAAAAATCTAAAGTCTGAGAATTGAAAGAAAATATTCTAAATGATTAGAGATTCATTGAGTCATTGAAAGATAAAATAAATAAGTCTAGGGAAAATAGAAGGGAACTCTATGATTAGATCAATTAGGATGACAATAAATGCATTGAAGATGAATAACTGAGTCAAGCCTTGAAGGAAAAGACAAAAGAATGTGAAAAATTTTCTAGAGAGAATACAATCCTAAAGCATGAGATGAAATCTATTATGATGAGGATGACCAAGGAAATTGAAGATAGAAAGAAGAATGAAGAGAAGATCAGACAATCCCTAGAAGAAAAATATGAAGAATGTAGCCAAATTACTGATGGATTCAATCAGTTTGAACTTGAGTTGGAGCAATCCAAACATAATGAGGAAGAGCTTGAAAAGCACATGGTTGATCTCAAAGATGAACTTGATACTACAAATGAATTCAAGGAGAAGTTTAAGGTTAGTTCAACCAAGCTTGATGAATTGATTAAAGGAAAAAGGACTGATGGTGACAAGCAAGGTCTTGGATATGAGGGAGGAGAAAGTTCCATAACTGGACAAAGGAGATTCAAAAAAGGAAACCAAATGAACAATGTTAGAAGATATCTGGTAAGAAAATCTAATGCTTAGAGGTTCAATGGTTATTGTTTCACTTGCAATAAATTTTTTCATATGGCAGCTCAGTGCAAAAGTAGAATAAATTCAAGTGGTCCATCATTTTCTGGTTAGTGCTTTAATTGTAACAAGTATGGTCATAAGTCAAATGAATGTAGAAATATGATGAAAAACTCTTATAGAGATATCAAATGTTATACATGTAATAGATTTTTCCATATTGCTAACCAGTGCAAATCAAGAGAAAATTAGTGGAACAACTAGTTTGGAGAGAGAAATGTGGTGTGCTACAATTACAACATAACTAGTCATATTGCTAGATTTTGCAGAAGAGGTCCGGTAAATCAAAGAAGAAACATGCAGAAGGATGTAAAAGGAAAAGGGAAAGTCACTATAGATTAGATCAGGATGCAGATGAAGAAGAAATGGGTGAAGAAGAGTCCCCCTGTTGTAGAAAATGAACCTACACCAAAACTTACTTTTGGTAATTCCTCTAGGAATTAGTTCTTAGGCATTTGGCCTAGGGGGAATTGTCAAGAAAATATTTCAAACCCTCTGATGAAAATTGACACTGTGATGTGGATGAGCACAATGATTGCATTAATGATCTACAAATATTGTTGAGCAAAATTGAAGGTCCACATAAGAGTTATCTTTCACTATATATGGAAACACAATATCTGGATGGGTTAGGGAAAAATCATTTATTGAGATTAAAAGGTTAGGTGTGTGAATGATAAAAGGTCATTTCTATCTTTCATTTGTCACTTTGCATTTTGAAGAAAAGAAGTTCGAAGAGTTCTAAAGAGAACTTTGGAAAAAATTGTTGAAAATTCAAGTGTGAAGGCAAATTCAAAGGCCAAACCCTAATCTAGCGGAAAGGTATTTATCAAGAAAACTTGTAATTCTATGAATTTGTGAATATGGCTACTCCATTGGTAGTTGAAGTCAAGGATAGACCCCATCTAAAATTTAAGTGGCATCCTTTCAAGTCTATTGAGATCGAGCCCTTAGGTGTATTTTCCTTTGTTCCATACAGTGTATTGCATATTGAAGATATTAGGGCATACATTCATGCTAATATTGAGGAGTTGGGAAGCTTGCAATTTTTGAATTTATATTCTAAAAACATTGTTGGAGAGGATTTTTGTGTTAAGCCCAAATTCAAAACCCTAGAGGAGAAGAAATTCAAGTAGATTGTGAAATTCCCCATGTTTGATGAAAGCGAATGGGTTTGATATATCTTGAGTCAAGTTCATGCTAAATTTATACGGTTAAATCAAATTTTCAAGATTACAAAAGAATCTATAAGAGTTGTTATATGTTTAAATTCTTCTGGTGGTTTGCCAATTTTAAAGTTCGTGAAGAATTAGATAGTCACTGATGCAACTAGTTCGACATTTGATAGAAGAGCAATGAAAATTGATAACATCACTGATGTGGATGTAAAATTTTCCTCGATGGTCATTGGTTATAAGATATATCACTCAAGAAAAGAAAATTTTGTGTTTGGTACTACCATATATGCAACTTATCAGATGGTTAGGGAGAATACAAAACATGAATTGTGTGAATTGCTTCAAAATTAGATTATGGAGAATCTTGCAAGATAAAGAAAGACAAGAAAAAATATTTTAAATATGGTAATTGGTTGTTGTGTTTGTTCTTTTATTTCATGAATGAAGTTCCAGAAGTAGAAAAAGTAGTCTAGAAAAGAGGTAATAAGCATGTAGTTGTTTAGATTAGAGACATGTTATTCAACCTTGGTGATAGTCAAACCAGGAAAAATGCAATCTGGGGATATCTCAAGAACTTTCATAATGTAATGAAAGAAAGGGAAAGGATTCCTACTTCTATTGTTGAGAAGTATAAGGAAACAATTTGTTTTATGGTAGATATTGATCAATGATTGATGGAAGTAGTTGGTCATAGAACTATTTGGATTATGCCAATGGGATATGAAGTCAAGGAAGTAATCTTGGAGCTATATGCACAAAATCTATTGAGTAATCCTTTGGATCCATCTAAAGAAAGGTTTGGTAAATATGCAGAAAAGGACATGCAAGTGCATGAGCAGTTAAAGAAACCAATGATAGTCTGAAGAGTGAGGAGAGTAAGTGTAAGAACTGAAGAAGAGAAAATGAGAGAGTTAATTCTTGCAGACTTATGTCTGGTAATGTCAATTGAGGAAATCCAATCAATCTTGAAAGAAGCAAAAAGAGAATTCAAGAGAAAATCAAGGATAAACATGCTTATGTTTGGCAGGACAGAAGAAATTACAAAAGAAACTGAGAGAATTCTGAAGGAAGTTCTATTAAAAAACAAGATGAATGTTGTTTCTAAAGGAGAGTATGTAGAAGACATTTCATTTGGTCTAGGAAATGAAGAGGTTACAATTGAGGATACTAGGATTCCTCCTTATGTACCTCATATAGAAACACCTATGGAGACTAAAGCTCCTAAAGTTGTGATAGTTGAAGAAAAGGAGATGTCAAGTAAAAAAGGTGAGGTTCCTCAAGGAAAGCAAGAATCTATGGTTGAAGAATCAGTGGTTGGAGAAGAGAAGGTTGAAGTTAAGGAATTTCTAGTGGAAGCAAGAGACACTATGGAGGTAGTGAAGAATTTCTTGGAAGAGAAAAAGGAATAATTTGATCTTGAATTGGGAGATTCCCCTATTCATTTTTCTAGTTTGTCTCCAATTCAGAAAATGAAAGTTGCATCATTTGCACAAGCTAAGGCTAGGAAAGAAATTTTGAAGTCCCACATTGAGGATAGTGAATTATTGAATCTTGCATCTAATATTCTAGAGAACATCATGCCTACTCATGTTAAGGACCAATCTAGTTCTTCCTCCAACAAGCTGAAGAAGCTTATAAATTTGGTAAATACTCATTTTGAGTCACTTGAGAAGTTAGCTTTGGTCAAGGTACAAAAGGAGTTTGATGACAAAAGGTTTAGTAGTCTAAAAGGTATGACAGCCAAAGATAAATCTCTATTAGTGACCTATGTGAAGAATGTTCATAATTCTCTATCTAAAGGTGGAAAGGTTTATAAGTCATGTCTATCTTTGTCTAAACTTATTGAGGTTAATGAGAAGGTTAAGGATCATAAGAAAGAGTTAACTGCTACTTTTGATGCTTTTGATCCTCTAACTATTTCTGTTGGAGAGCTAGATGGTCAAGTTATATCTCTACTTGACAAGATAAAGTGCTTGAAGCATGACAATGATAGAGTTATGGAAAGATCATGTGAACTTAGTGGCCTAATTGGTCCTAAGATGGAAACTATGTTGAGTACTTTGAAGGAAGCACAAGATGCTTTGGGAATCAATAATCCGGTGAACCTTGAAACAACTGAGATGCAATATTATTTACTCTTTGGTCACATAAATATTCTAGAAATCCTTAAGAAGTGTTGGAACTTGAGCCTGAACTTGTTGAAAACCAACTTTGTATATATTTTCAAGTTTGTGTAAATTGTTGAAACAAATTTGTACATATGCAGTTTGAAGTTTTTTTTGCTTTGTATGTGGATTCCCTATCTTTACCATTGATGTCAAAGGGGGGAATAGAATAGCAAAAAAATTATGTTCATCTAATGGGGAGTTTTAGTTTTGAGCTGTGAATGAAGATCTTTTTGAAGTTTTGGTTGGCAGTGTATTTTTTCATTGGTATTGATCCGAGACTTAGTTATTTTTTACTAAGTGTTGCCATCAATGCCAAAGGGGGAGATTGTTGGAAAGAGACACTACACATGCTTTATGGTGTTTTCATTGATGGAAACCCTTGTCAGCTATTTGATTTGCATGCTGCATTTTACTATACTGGCAGATAGATTGGAAGATCAGTGTTTATCTATTAAGCTTGAACAGAGCATCCGATAAATCTATGTTTTTCTATTCATATGCATATTTTTTGTTATCATTCTATGTTGTGGATCTCAGGGAAGTTTTTTTGATACATAATCTGTGTTAACTATAAATATTGGTGACTCATTGATTTGTATGGAAGTTAGAAGGTCCAGTTGGAAAATTTTTGTTCAGGAGTGTATGGAGGCCGACTTGGTGAATATGGTGTGTCACAAATATTTGAGGAGTTATTGTTTAAGTATTTTTGTGTTTGAGCATTTTGTTTTGGGTTCTCACTATGTTGTGGCCGACTCTTGTGGATTCACATTAAATATTATGAATGATTTGAAGCCAACAGTTTGTGAATTTTTGCTTATCTTGTTGAAGCTGACATGGATCGATCAAATCCCTTGTAGCAAATATATATAAGTGATAGATTATATCATTTTGATATGTGTTCGATGTGAGTTAATATATCTTGTGAATATCAGAAGATCAGGAAAGAAATTAAGTGTAGTTTCACTTGCACATTAAGGATTTTTGTTGCAAGTTGATGCAGAGCAGAGAATAAGTATAGAACCAAATTGAAGATCCATAATCCAATTGTTGAGCTTAACCGAAACTGTAATTAGGCATTTGTAGATGTTATCTTTCTTAGTTCAAATCCTTGGAAGTATTCCAAACTTTTGTAAAGAAATTAGCCTTTCTGATTTTGATTAGTGAGCTATAGGTAGTGTGCCTAAATGCAAATGCATTCCCATATTGTAATTATCATTTTGAGTATACTCAGATTATATTGTGGATTGGCCATTCACCATGGTTTTTTCCCTAACCCTGGGGTTTCCACGTAAAAATCCTTGTGTTGTGGTGTTGTGGTTGCTTACTTTATGTTTATGCATATTTCTTTTGGTTGAATGTTATAAGTGCTTTGGAGATCATATTAATAAAGTTAAAAATTGGACAACACTAATTCACCCCCCCTCTCAGTGTTGCTTGATTGCAATAGGTGGAACTTGGTAACATTTTATTTTTAGCTCAATTAATAACTTTGGTTTTGAAGCATTTTGTCATTTTGATTTGAAATCATTTGATATGCTTGAAAATTGGAGTCTAAGAGAAACAAGTGATGATCTCACGTACATTTTTTTTTTTTTGTAATAAATAAATTTTTCACCCAAGTCCATTTCTTATTTGTATTATAAATTATAAAGCTTTCTCACAATTCCATTTCCTATATAGGAAATAATATTGCAAAGAGTTGACATATACATCTTTCGATCTGTTTATATGGTGATGGATCAAGAACATAATAATTCATTATGTACTATGAAGATTATGCTGTGAAAATGTTTAAAGACTATTCAAGATAAATGTTTGTATGATAATGTGTGAAGAAGTTAATTACTCATCATCTACTAGAAATATTATGTTTTTCAAGTGTTGTGAAGATTATGTATCCTTTGCTTAACTGAGTTGTTCCAATCAAAAGATAAAATATAATGGAATATTTTTATGAAGCATCTCATGGAATACCAATTGAAAATGTGTTTTTTTCTTTTAGCTAAAGCATTTGATGGAACTCTTTGAACTAAACTAAATTGAGATATGTAATAACAAGGGAGCATTATGAAATACATTGCCCAAGGATCTTAAATAAGCATAATTACCAAATTTGAAAAAGCATGATAAGCCCATGGTTGAAAATTTTGTAGTCATCCAAATGGGTATTAATTGTATATTATATATCATAATTCCTTTTTATCTTTAATATCTTCTAAGTTTGGAAATGGTTTCACCAAGCTGTGAAGGGTGAACTATTCTTTATTCAAGTATTCCTATGTGGGTTCATTTCCCTTATCTCCCATTGCAATTTTGGGTGAATAATTGCTTTCAAAGTATTGGGAACACTTTGGGTATATTTATATCCATTGATCCACCTTGAAAAAGTTTGGTTGATAGTTGGGGAGTGAGCATGGAAACAAGCCATTGATTATAAAAATGTTTTTGATTAGCGATAAATAGGTTTTGAAGGGGCCTTGGAACCCTATACAGAAAAGATAAAAGGAAGAAAAGAAAAAGAAAATTGGTTACCCCACCAAAACCAAAAAATAATTTGATTACTAAACAATCAATGCCCCATAAACATAAAATGACCAGCCAGAAAACAAAACCAGACAAGAAAGAGAACAACACAAGCAACAATTAGAGAATTTCCTTTAACATTTTGGCTACTTTGAAATCCTTAGATATCACCTTGTCATGAATTTCCATTATCTCCTCCATGTATTTCATTGGTACCATCTTTCTCTTCTTGGATTTGCTCTGAGTGCGAACACTCAGCCCCATGCCCAAGTCTACAACTTGAAACCCTTTTCAGCATCGTCCCCCTCATTTTGGTTCATCGGCTCACTAAACAAAGATCTCCCAGTCCATTCCCTCACCTTCTCATTCAGGAAAAACAAACCATTAGCCAAGGATTCATGCTTCTTCTTGCTCAAGTTAATTACCATGTTAATATCTTTATGTAGCAGCATGAAGTTCCTCTCCACCATGGACAACCTCAGACCATAATATTTCTTCAAATTGGCCATGTCCTCCACCATAAGGTCAAGGTTGGAATTCAACGACTTGACCAAATTGAAGATCGAATCCTTTTCCTTTAGGCTTCTAATTGTAGAAATATTGCACCAAGCAATTGTATAATATTTGTTATGGAGTTCTTGAACCTCCTGAACCAGCCACATAAGAAAATTAAGGGAAATATCATCCCCTTCCTTGACCAAACCAGAAGCTTGTCTATAGTCCATAGCACCCCAGAACAAGCCCCTTCCCTAATGTGAATTCATGGGTGGATTGACTTCTTGAAAGCCCTTGGGAAAATCAACCTTGATCTTACCCTTGTCTTTATATGTTGACACATTAGGGGACTTGTCCATTTCCACCACACTATTCACTTTTCCCACAATAGCCCCCCCCCCATCATCACCACAACCCAAGTCCTTATTCCCCAAACCTGCCACCTCACTAGCCTAATTAAGGGGTCCTAATATGACATTTCAACTAATATGGAATTTTAACCTAAAGCATAAATCAATGTCTTAAGGGGTTCTAATATGAAATTTATTAAGGGGATCAAAGAAGTTCTCAAATTTTGGTGAAGTTTCCTAATGCAACCAAATTTAACAATAATAAGATCGTGCAAGATTATAATATGAATGAGATTTCATGATCTAGGTTGGTCAGTTGAAACAAGAGCTATCTCATCAACTATTCCACAAGAAAATGTTATTCACTAACTTGCAAGTTCATTATATTCCAAGGGCCAACCAAACTTCACCCTAAGTTTTGTAAACCCTAAATACTAAAGCATTCATTTTGTCCTAAGACCTTAAAATGAAATTTGGTTTCCTTAGGAAACTCCACCAAATTTTATTCCCTTAAGCCATTTCATTTGGTCGTAGCATCTTACTACATAGATCCCCTTAAGCTATCCTATTATCCTAAACCCTAAACTCTAAACCGTAAACCCTAAAGCCATCATTTTTTCTTAGGCTCTTAAATTTGGTTGCCTTGGGCATCTTCACCAAATTTTATTCAGTTGAGCCATGCCATTTTGTCCTAGGATCTCACTATATATAGATCCCCTTAAGCCATCCTATCATCCTAAATCATAAATTGATGTCTTAAGGAGTCCTAATATGACATTTCTTAAGGGGATCAAAGAACTCAAAATTTGGTGAAGTTGTCCAAGGCAACCAAATTTAACAATAATAAGATTGTGCAAGATTATAATATGAATGAGATTTCATGATCTAGGTTGGTTAGTTGAAACAAGAGCTATCTCAATCAACTGTTCCACAAGAAAATGTTATTTACTAACTTGCAAGTTCATTATATTCCAAGAGCCACCCAAACTTCACCCCAAGTTCTGTAAACCCTAAATCCTAAACTCTAAAATCTAAACCCTAAACACTAAAGCATTCATTTTGTCATAGGACCTTAAAATGAAATTTGGTTGCCTTAGGCAACTCCACCAAATTTTATTCCCTTAATCCATTTCATTTTGTCGTAGCAACTTACTACATAGATCCCCTTAAGCTATCCTATTACCCTAAACCATAAACCCTAAACTCTAAACTCTAAAGGCAAACTTAAAGCTATCATTTTCTGCTCTTAATGAAATTTGCTGCCTTTGGGCATCTTCACCAAATTTTATTTATTGAGCCATGTCATTTTTGTCTGCACTACTTAGACATAGATCCTTAAGCCATCCTATCACCCTAAATCATAAATTGATGTCTTAAGGGTACTAATATGAAATTTCTTAAGGATCAAAGAAGTTCTGCACTTGGCAAGTTTCAAAGGAAACAAATTTAACAATAATAGATCACAAAGATTATAATATGAAATAGATTTCATGATCTAGGTTGGTCAGTTGAAACAAGAGATATCTCAATCAACTGTTCCACGAGAAAATTTTCTTCACTAACTTGTAAGTTCATTATATTCCAAGGGCCACCCAAACTTCACCCTAAGTTTTGTAAACGCTAAACCCTGAACTCTAAAATCTAAACCCTAAACACTAAAGCATTCATTTTGTCCTAGGACCTTAAAATGAAATTTGGTTGCCTTAGGCAACTCCACCAAATTTTATTCCCTTAAGCCATTTCATTTTGTCATAGCATCTTACTACATAGATCCCCTTAAGCTATCCTATTACCCTAAACCATAAATTCTAAACTCTAAACCGTAAAACCTAAAGCCATCATTTTTTCTTAGGCTCTTAATGAAATTTGGTTGCCTCTGGCAACTTCACCAAATTTTATTCAGTTGAGCCATGTCATTTTGTCCTAGGACCTCACTAGACATAGATCCCCTTAAGCCATCCTATCACCCTAAATCATAAATTGATGTCTTAAGGGGTCCTAATATGACATTTTTTAAGGGGATCAAATAAGCTCTCAAAATTTGGTGAAGATGCCCAAGGCAAACCAAATTCTAACAATAATAAGATCATGCAAGATTATAATATGAATGAGATAAATCATGATCTAGGCTGATCGGGATTACAATTTAAGGTGATAAGATATTGGTTAAGGGGATTTCAGGTTCACTAAGCTCTTAGGAAATGACATGGCTCAAGTGAATAAAATTTGGTGAAGTTGCCTCAGACCTTAATGAAATTTTGTTGCCTTGGGAATCTTCACCAAATTTTATTCACTTAAAAGCCATGTCATTTTGTACTAGGAACTTACTACATAGATCCCCTTAAGCCATCCTATTACCCCAAAACCTAAATCCTAAACTCTAAACCATAAACCCTATAGCATTCATAAATTTTGCTATATTAATAGTTAAATGTATTTTCATTCAAGTAACATAGAAATAAAATGAGGTTTGAATCTAATGCAGTGGGTATGTGCAGATCAAATGAAGGAGCCAAAAAGTGCAATATGATGGTATGTGTAGGGGTATGTGGCTGACAACTTTTTTTTTAACCAAAATTGATGAAACAAAAAGGGTTTTTAAAGGAGATACTCATCATTCCACCAATATAAATTATGCTTTACTTTGAATTTAATAAATAGTTATTATTCATTTTCTATTTAAATTATGACTAAAGTCCTATTGATAGCCGATTGAAAAAAATCTATAGCTTTCAAATAGTATCACATATTTTGAATCCGTGATGCATCACATTCTATGCTTCACATACTATAGGATTAAAAAAAAGAAAAAATTGAATTTCATGAAGTTTTAACGCAAATTATGTGTCAAACATATGAGCCATATTTCAAAAAGTTGTAATAAAAAATTCATAATTAATTATTTACTTGGAAAAAAATTACAAAAAAATATGCATCACATCCTGACATGAGTCCTCTACTCTATGTTCAAACACAAAAAATATTATCATTTTATTGTGGTTAGGTGGCCCATTTATTAATCTTTTATTTTTCCAAATTTAAGTACTACTCATTAAACAAAATTTCCACCAAATATATTGTTTTTATTTTCTAAATAAACCTAGTAGTTTATAAACTACATTCAAATTTCTAGATTCTCTATTCTTACATATTTTTGAAATAATATAGATAACTTATTCAAATTTTTACATCAAGTTGTCTTAACCTCATTTTTCTCCGAATTTCTTTGCCACTTAAGGGCTTGTTTTCATGATGATCCCACACATACCCACAACTTCACTCATATCTTAGATATCACATGGATCGACTCAATCACAATTCACCTCCATGCCATCCATCTCCACCCACTCCACCTCATAACCCCCAATCTCCACCACCTAAAATTGATGGTGCTCGTTTGCAAGCATGAATCAATTCCAATGTTAGAACCATGCAATATCAAATCAACATTATTCAAAATGAAGAATGTGTCGCACCACCTGTGAGGATGAGTGCATCTAGGATGCAAACCATTGTTGATGCTATTAGGGCTATGGATGGGATCTTAGATGAGCATCGACAATGGCTAGAGGAGAGGAGAACTTCTGATTCTCAAAAGGAAAACACAAAGAAATGAAGAGATGCAGTAGAGATCCACAATAGTTTCTAAATTAAGACAATCATCTTAAATAGCTACGAACTTATGAATTTGGTGAACGATGGATATTTTGTGTGATGAATTTATAAAATTGGTTGGATGGATATTTTTAGTGATGTGAATTTATGATTTTGGTTCTACATGGATATTTTTAGTGACGTGAATTTATGAACTTATAATGATGAATTTATAATAGTATATATTTTATGACTATCTACTAGATTGAATGATTTCTCATGTTGGAAAATTGTAATATATATATTCGTTAGAAATAAAATGAGTTTTTTGTGAATGTTTCAAGTTTATTGTTTCTAGTATGTACACATGGATTAAAATTGCATATAGTTCTTAAATTTTGAAATTTTTATGTATGTACATAGTTTAGTTTAATGATGTATGCATGCAAATTATGCATCATATTTTTCTATTTTAAATGTATGTACATGTTAAAGTTTCAATTTTGTATGCACACATGCTCAAGTTCAATCAATGTATATGTGTGTTTCAATTTTATATGATCTTAATATATGTATGCACATCCTATTTAAAAAATTTGCATGTGTGTTTCAAATTTAACTATTTAAATTGCCATTTTTTAAGTTTGTATAATTTAATGTTAGTGCACACTTATATCTCATATCATGGATGATTTTAACATTGATGACATCATCAATCCACCACCTCAGCCACCTCCCCCTCCACCTCCCCCTCCACCTAATATGCCACCTCCAACACATGTTGCATCTAATGAGGCTCACTTGCGAGCATGCATAAATGATCAAGTTGCATCCATCCAAAATCAAATAAATGTTATGGAGAGTCAAGCATTGATTCCACCCCATGTGAGATGTTTTGTATCTGTGATGCAAAACATTGTGGATGGCATTAGGACCATTGATTCTGATCTAGATAGGCATTGATGAGACAAAGATCAGATGAGATAGTTTTATACTGATGGTCTCTCTTACAAAAAAAAATTGGACCTTAAAATAACGAAATCCCACCTAACCCCCTACTTTCCTAACCCTGTTACTCGATAGACCATTCCTCCCAACAAATCTAGAATATCCATGTGGTGGTGCATACATCCACAGATGAGTGCACAATTTTGGGATTGATGGTATATGGTTTTTGATAGTCCCCCACACGCTAATTAGGAGTGCCCATTGTATTTTTTTAGGAAACTGTATGTAGAGTTTGTTTTGGGGAAAAATCCTGACTATTTTGATTTTAAATCATTTCAGGGTGTTGGGTTGCGGCATGCCACAATAGAGGTTAGGGGCAAGGGTTGATCCCCAATGCCCCGTGCATGCACAACCCCTTCTTGTTACTCCTAGTCCTCCTATTCCCACACCTGTGCATCATTGAGTTGTAGTCTCGACATTAGGTTCTCTTAGTACACTAGCAATAGACCTTGATCAACATGCTTCTATGATAGTGGGTGGGGAGCATAGAGACAATGATTTTGAAGGAGTGTTTTATGGAGCTAGTCCGAGTACCACTCCAGGAGTGTCGAAGCCCGTCCCACATGTATGTACTAGTTTCCATCAAGTATGTTATGGACCTAATCAAGGAACACCTAGCTCAAGTGGACATGGAGATTCTAGTGGTTCATCTAGCGTATTAGTTCATTATTAGAGTTTCTTACAACAAACCATCACCCTGAGGACACTGGGACATAGGTATAAATATGCATCTACACACTCATTTTATAAGAATTTTGATGAATGTATATATCAAAAAAAAGTTTGCAATACATTTTAACAATCAAACTATTTGGTGTATAGATGACACTAACGATGGGGCAATCATTTGTTCCACGAGTACATACATTGACACCAGTCCTACTCGACAACCCTTATGGGGTATTTTTATTTCAATTTTTTAAATTATAAATGAAATGATTTTTAACTTGGGTTTTAAATTAATAATTGAATCACACATATAATTGAAATATTTATTTTGGTTTAGGTGAGTCAATGGGCTTCCACATCGATTCCACCTGAGGGGTTGTCTAGCACTCCTCCACTATCAGTCGTCGTAGATCAGGGGTAGGTACATTTATATTGTAAATTGTTTAAATTACATTAGTATAGTTTCAATTATGAATTTTGAATTCACTATATATGAAATATGCATGTAGACTTGTAAATATTATAAGCGTTAAATGTCTACATGTATGTCTAGGTTGATACCACAATGAGAATGGGCATCAAGAAAACATTAGATGTTACGGCTACTCATGAGGCCTCTGATTTTTAGGTTGCTTAAATTATTTTCTACACAAAATGTGCAAACTTGAATATATATATATATATATATATATATATATATAAACCTAATTCAAGTATACATTCTTTAATTTTGATCTTGTAGGACTTTGTTAGTGTGACTTTCAGCCCTAACCCAGACATAGTTACACCTCCAGGAGGACA
>VDFB02195615.1:0-12507 GCA_007258455.2 Sequoia sempervirens | reverse complement strand
AGTAACATTGTCACTACAATCTGCCAGTTTCAAATAAAAGAAGGTTCAATATGGAAAAGAGTTTGGAGATTCCTTAGCTCTTTGGTTCTTGGTCCCTTAGGCCGCTTGGTCTCGTGGACGTCATTAAAATCTCTCATTCATTCATTCAATATTGATACAAGTATTAGTGTTAATGATATAGTACTTCTCCAATAAAATAACAACTTGATCAGTTAATCAACTTCATAATAATATTGTTATCCATAATGTTTACATGGGAGTTGAATGATAATAATAGAATGGAAAAATTGTGTGATAATATTGTTATCATTCATAATTAAACATAGTAGACTCCAACATCTGCATCGAATTGGAAATTGCAAAACTTTAAAATGATGATTATGTAATAATAACATGACTAAGGGATTACTGCAAGCAAATAAATAGCTAGTAACAATGTTGTAGCAATAAAATTGAATATTAATGATAATGTAGACCCTCATATTAAATATTAAACAAAATTAATATCAATGCCCTTATAGATATCAATATTGATATTGATAGTTGTCTTAGTGTAGAGACAATATTATTTTAAACATAGGAGTAAGTATTAAAATATTCAAACAAGTTTAATATTAATAAAAATAATAATATAAGCCATAATATCAAGGATAAGATTTTCAATATAGACTTAACCCTAATTCTTAATGCAAGTATTTGTACCAATGCTAGAATGGTTTAGCATTAATATTAATATAGGTACTATTACTAGTATTAATAACAACACTAACATCGGCAATAATATTGTTGTTCAATTAATCTAAAGCAATAATGTTAAGGGGTGATTAGTATTCAAGTAGTGGTATCATGTCTATAAAGTAATTCGTTAAGGTTTCTATTGTAGTAACTATTGTTAGGGATAATTAAAAAAACATGTGGTTAAACAGCTCGATATTGTTGTATTCCTTCTCTTTGAAGGAAAGGATGATTTATTAATGACAATATTGTGAAGGGAGAGATTTTCTTTATGTTGCTATTAAGAAATATTGGGGCTTATTGGTTAAGGATAAAGTTCCTTTGAACGATAAAAAGGGAAATTAGATAATAATTTTAGGATTGGTTGGTTTAATAATAATAATAATAATAATAATAATATATCATACAATTCTTTAAAGGGAGTAATTTTCTTGTATCGCATGGCCTTGATTTCGTATCCTTGGAAATCTAAACGAGTAGAGGAAATAATTACCCATAGAAGTTAATTACTGTTGATGCATACATCTAAAGTGGGTATAAATTAAGAGTCCAAAACCTAGGGTTATTAATGGTGATCAACACTATTGGGGTTTTATAGTAAATGAAAAACATATGTTAGTTATGGTTGGTATGATACTAATGTCGTAATAATTATTATCATACAAATAAGTATAATCTAAATATTGACATTGTAACATTTTGGTTAAAGATGGAAGTAGCAAGAAATTAATTTAAACATTCATATAAGTGTAAGATTTAGCAAAAATGAAAATATAAATGTGAAAGCAATAATCAATCAAGTTGAATATTCTATTGGTAGGATTAATAATAATATAGTAATCCTAGAATACAGTTGATCATGGCATAACCATTGTTCCCACATGTGAACTCACCTCAATAGAGAATCAATAATAATATTAATGTCAATACAGGAATTATTGTTGTCATTTTTTGGTGAGCATTAGTAAGTTATACTAACATGGATGTTAAGGTTAATGTTAATGTTAAGAGTAACACCCTATTGATGGTTACCTTCAATTATAGCCAAGAAATGTGTTAGATTATAGTTCTTTGTTAGTTCCTCATGTGTAGGAAAAACAAGTTTATAATGGTATAGTTGTTTATCGCTCATTAATCCATTTTGGAATCGTGTGGTGTTTCCTTTTCTTGTACTCTTCCAATGCATTAGAGTGTTAACTAGCTTAATTAATGTATATACAACAAAGGAAAAAAATTATCATGTTTTTCTAGCTTAAAATTATGGGTATGACACTAAGTCCATTGATATATCATCAAGAGCATTTTCAACAATAGTAACATCAAATAGGACTTATCATGTTGAATTTTGTATTGAAGTGCTTTATATACTCATTGTCTGTTAACTACGAAGTTATAATTGGTGTCACATTGATCATTTCTATGAACAATAATGAGGGGGAGATATTTAATAGGATGTAGTATTTTTTTTGACACATTTTCTATATTTAACTACTATTGGTAGGGTTTATTTAACTATCTATAGGCATGCCTATGGCCTTGAACACTTGAAGTAGATACTATTAATATATTTTTTGAGGAGTGGTGAGCATGGCATGTGTCATTTGCCAGCAAGGATATATTATGGAGACTAAAACCCACTATGATGTCTATTTCTAATGAAGTTTTATTCAGCAATAGAAGATTTTTAAATAGTTTTCCATTTTTTTGTTGTTACTTTTTCTCTCTTGATTAAGATGGTGAATCCCTACATTGTGAAAATATTGTGATTAGAATTACGAGAGAGAAATGAGAATATCAAGTGAAAAGAATCATGACTCTCTTTTCTCTTCTTTTATAGTTTTTTTTGGCTCACCAAATGGTTGGAGAATTTTTTATTTATTTTTTAAATATTCAAGGTTGCAAGGTGAGTAATTTTCAAAGGGGTGCAAGGATAAATGTCTTCTTCATAATAAAATAATCTGCATAAACATAAGAAGCATGCTCAAAACATATTGTTGTGGTTTTTCATTCTAATGGGATGTCAAGTGACATGGACATATGCATGATTTGTAATTTTTTAGAAATAATACAAACTTGCAAAAGGACATGTACTCATCTCATCTATCTTTGAGGATAGTCATCGTTTTGGTCTCAGTTGGGGAATGAGAATAAAAGATGTGTGGGTACACAATGATAGTGAAGTATAATACTACATAATCAATAGGAAGAGATAAACCACTCCATGTGCATTCAATAAATCATTCGTAGCTACTCAAAGTGAAAGACTAGGGGACTTGGTGTGGCTACCAACTAGGGGGATAATGATTTCCTATACACATATGATACATTTCAAACCTAGAGGATTCTCACATATTCTGACATCCATCATACTCAAATCATAAATATTTCCTTTTAAAAAATAAAGATGTATTTGGTTTCATATTACAAAGATGGAATAACATATGCAACTATTAGTAGAGTCGATGCACACACACTCTATTTTAAACACATTTCCTAAAGATTCATTCGGAAGAAGTTGTGCATTTTGGAAAAATGTGGAATTGAATGATGACAAAGAAAAGATACTCTTTGAATACACAAGAAATCTTAGAAATACTTGATAAATTTATTAGTAAACAAATTTGAGTTGAAGGGAAACAAAACATGTAGAATAAACATAAAATCAATTAAGCACAACTAAAAACATGGCAATATTGTGTCCAAAACTATCACAATACTTCAAAAAGGATTCATACCCCAAACTTCTAAAAACCTAAAGAAATGTTGAAACTAAAATGCACAGTCTAAGTTCCAAAAATATAATTCTAATCAAAAGATAATCAATTTTCAACCACAAAAATGATAAAAATAAAGTTGGGATGCATATAAATTAACAAGAAATCTTATAGGAAGCAACAATAACAAACCTAGATTAACAATTCTCCACTTTCGGAAATGATCTAGTAGTCTTATGTTTTGGGAAGGATTTCTAACTAAACCTATCTTTGCTCTGCCCTAAACTTTGTACTTAAGCATGACCAGTGTTGAAATATGTAGACAAGTTAAACCTTATTGCTTGCATGAGGCCTTCAGGAAAAATAATAATAGTAGTGTCTCAACCATAAAGAAGGTCCACACTTTAGGACATGTTTTTGTATGAAGGATTATACAATTTTTTATAGCAAATTTTCCTATACTATACGATCTTGTTTGTTTGAAAAATTATAACATGTAGTTCGATAAACCAGAACTTCAAGAAAGAACCTAAAAATTGCATAAAGAAAAGGCTCGATCAATGGTAAATCCATTCATAAGATGAGACTCTATCTTAAAATTTTTAGGACAGTAATCCCCTATTTAGAATTACAGATAGTAAATTTGTTTCACAAATGATAAAATCTCAGAATTCATCACTCCAGGTTGATCAAATAGCATTGGTAGGAGATAGATTCATCAGAAGCCCTTAAAGAGAAGATCTAAGTTATTGAAATATTTTCTCTTTAGCACTATTATCTAAGAACCAATGGACCAGTAAGGTTTTATTATATAATTATTGAATAAAATTAAGCACAACAATACATTTATATTAAGAAAATGGTAATGCGGTGTAATTCAACTATTTAATAATAATTAAAATTTCATAATAATCAGAATTAAAATAGTAAACATATTTCTTATATTGTCCCTAGTGTGTTATTTGATCCTACAATTTGTACCATATTTTATTATCATTTATTCTAATGAAGATATAATAATAATATAAACCACATGATCCTTACAACATAGAATATAAAACAATAAAACAAATTGAAAATTCAATATTACTATACAATAAAACTATTTAATAGAAATTTTGATAAATTGTTTATTTTGAAATAATTGCACTAAAGAAATTGAATACCAAAGAATATTAGCAATTAGATCTACTTTGTGGAAAGAAATATAAGATTGCACAAGATGAATTCTTGGTGTCCAAGAGTTCATTTGTTCTTTTGTATAGTAAATATTGGATTCAAGTATATTTATTCTTCAATGCAACTATATTTACAGGATATTATTTTATTTTGAAATAGTTGCATGAAGATTTAAAACATAAAGCAAAGCAAGTGGAAAAAGAAAGTTGCCAGATTTAAACCACATTATCTAATTTTAAAATATTTGAATTAAGATTTAAACATATTATCTCATTTTAAAATATTTGAATTAAGATTTAAAATTTAAAACAATGCAAGTGGAAAAAGAAAGTTGCCATCAAATTAAGATCTAAAACATATTATATGATTTTAAAATATTTGAATTAAGATTTAAACATATCTTAAAACAATGTAAGTGGAAAAAGAAAGTTGTCATCAAATTGATAAAAGACATTGCAAATGGAAATAGAATTTTCCATTCAATTGACAAATGAATATTTATTTATCTTTTACCATTTAACGACAGATGAAGCTAGTTGATTTACCATTAACGACAAATGAAAGTTATTTTCTGATGACTCAAGAGTGGTTTGCAGGTGTGAGACTTGTTTTAGGCTCAAATCTCATAATATATGTAGCCTATAATTGGCTAAATATATATAATAAAATAACTATAATTAATATATATTATTTTATATGTTATTTGATAATATAGTAGTAATTACACCGAGAGGTGTATTACAATGGCATCCATCAAAAAGAAAAATGCAATGTAACGAAAAACTCTTTAGTTTGAATTTGGCATTCAAATGACATGTAGCTAGCATAACTACATTCATTGTATGTAGACATTTTTTCAAGTAGATTTAAACCAAATTTTAAAATGATTTTAAATCGATTTGATATCTTATTCACTCTAAAATACTTATTTTTTATATCATAATAAATTTTATAATGATTTCATTTTTTTAATTATTAATACTAAAATTTAATATTAATAATTATAATTAATTTAATTATAGTAACTATTATAATAAATTAGTATTTATACAACATTATTATTTATATAAAATACGTCGAGATTCATCCTTCTTGAGGCACTTATTTTCATCATTCATATTATAATTATAAAGATTTTTTTAATTTTATAATATATATTTATACATTATTTTTATTTTGAATGTTAAAAAGATAAATTAAAATAAAATAATTACACTGAGAGTTATGTTGAGAGGTGTATGATGCAAGTGCAGTAATGTTTTTTTAGATTTTAAAATCAATTTAATTAAAATAAAATAAAAAAACTAAATACTTAGTGTCATTTAATAATTTTTTAAGTTTTTAGGGTGGACATTTATTTATAGTAGTAATATAAATATATTTTTTATAATTATAACAAATTTCAAAATGTATTTATTTGTAATTTTTTTTGGTTTATTTTTCAATAGTGTTTTTTTTTTCAATAGTTTTTAGTTTTTTTGCTTTGTTTTTAAAGTTGTTTTAAAGTTGTTTTATTCAAAAATTCATGAAGACCTCTATTAAAAGAAATTAAAACTAAGTAATAATTTTTTAAGTTTTTAGAGTGAACATTTTATAGTAGTAACACAAATATATTTTTTATAATTATAAAAATTTCAATGTTTATTTGTAATTTAAAAAATAAAAAATCAATAGTGTATTTATTTTATTTTTATTTATTTTTCAATATTTTTTAGTTTTTTTGCTTTGTTTTTAAAGTAGTTTAAAATCTGTTTTATTCACAACTTTCTTTAGATGTTCTTATCTTTGAATTCATGAAGACCTCTATTAAAAGAGGTTGTTAAATCATAACCGTTTCAAAACTTCACGGTTGCAAGTTTGGATTTATTCTCCTGGAGTTGGATTTCTCGCAGGTTTGGCTTTACATTTTTTGGATTCACTTGAATTTAGCTATCACAAATTTGGCTTTAGTTCTATTGAAACCAATTGTATTGTTATAATTTTTTGTTGCAATAAAACAAACAAAGATTCAAGGAGTCGTAAGGTTTATTGCTTTTTATTTGTGGTTGTTTTATTATTGAGTGGGATGGAAAGTCTCCCAAGTTGAGCCTATTGGACTTGCTAGGGCTCATTTGGTTTGGAACTTGACAAGGTTACATTTTCTTAATACGCACTAGAATCAAAACTAGGGTTTGGTTACCTTATCTTGTATCTTTGTGAAGAAAATAAATAAATTTAATATTTGATCTTATCTTAATTGACAATTGTATTGAACGTTTGTTTAAGGAAGAAATTGGACATATGTATTGAAAATCAAATTATAATTAAAATCAGTCAATTCAAATTTCACAGGGAACTCATAAGACAACTAAGCATCTTTGTGTTTAACCTCTAATGTGCTATTGAGTCTTTTCTGGTTTTATTTCACTATTGAGTCTTTCTACCTGATTTATTTTGCTCATATATTATTTGATTGATTGAAACAGTGATAGCATATGGGCAGTTTACTATTGTTTTGAATAAGTTGATGAAAATAGGTGCCTTGAGAAAAGATAACTCTCTGTGTATTTAATATATATTAATATTTAATATTGTATGCTAGTATTATAATTATGATTATATCTAATATAATTATTAATAATATATAATTATAATATACAAATAATATAATATAAATATAAATAATATAAAATATTGTATAAATATATATTATAAACTACTATAATTGTACATGAATACTTTTATTTCTTTACATGTATACTTTTATTTTTGTCATAAAAGCAAGACATTGAATGTATGAAGCACCCACGTCAGAAGTTTAAAATATTAAAAAACATTTTTGTCAATATCACATAAATGACAGAGAGGTGCCCATTTAATTGTACTTCATTAAGTACAAGCCTTCCACACGCTACTCAATGTTATGACAAACCATTTTTTTTTATGAATAGGAAGCTATATATATTAATAATAAAGATAAAGTTACATATTCACAAAAAAAAGGTGGGTGGTAAGAAGGCACACCCCGAGAATCACATAAGTTGAGCCCAAAAGACCAAAAAATAGAGTCACTTGGGCCTAGCACAGAAAACCATAAACATTACAAACATATAAAATAAAAAGGCCATTAAGCAGCCAAAGCAGTGCCAATAGAGCCAGGAGGGTCTCCGTCATCCATCTTTTTACCCCATACATCAGCGGGGTCTGGAGTGACGCCAAGAGGACCCCAGCCATTGTCATCTTCTTTCTCTTTATCTTCTTCTTTTTCCTTGTGTCGAGGCGATATTGCCAGAGCCAAACACAGGAAGCATTTAGCAGTGTTCGGCCAACTAGAAGCATTATCAAAGGACCACCCAAAGGTGCCACTGTCGCTCCCCACCACCCTAGGGCAACCCGCAGAGGAGGAGAACATGACCACCGAGGAGGGTGGGAGTCACAATGAGGAGGAGCTTGATAGCAAGGGAGAACAAAACCACTTCATCGTCGGCCTCATGAAGGTGACTGATTGTGGGAGGAGGTAGGAAAAGAGGGCACCCGAGCCACAGTACACGGGACATTTCCCCAATGGTCCAAAAGCACCTGGAGGTGAGACACCTCAAGTGGAACTTTATTAGCTTGTACTTGAATATGCAAAAGTACATTAGAGAAAATAATAGCTTTAGAATACATAGAAATATTTTTATCAATCTGGCTGTGAGCAAATATGCAGGCATTTCTATCTTTCCAAATACTTAAGAGGATTTCTACCCTGAAAGTGTACCAAAGTTGGGTATACTCAATGGGAAGCCTAGGCGAGTCCCCAAGTAGAACCATGTGCGAAGAAAATGACTTTGGTCGGAATGGTCGAAAGAAGTCATTAATCTAATTCCAAAACTATTGGGCTCTGGTACAAAACCATAAAAGATGCTTAAAAACCCAACTTTCCCATAAAATAGGCACTAAGGGTCCTAGACCCCCAAGTGAACAAGTTGAAACCCCACTGTAAGCTCAAAAGAATACCCTCAAGTAAATTAATGAAATAGGTCAACACTTGTATACCAACTAGTAGTAGAGAATCATTTTCCAAATAGACACAAAGGACTAAAGATGCCAACACTGGTTTAGACTATCAATCATAGGAAAGTGTGGTGAAAGCCACAGATAACCAAGCCTAGGCTTGTAATTTCTAAAAAGGGTGTCTGGGTAACCACTTCCATTCCTTCCACCAGGGCTTGGTACCATGAATTCCCACCTTATGAAGCATATCTGCTAGAATAGCATTCACTAGACCATCATAAGTATTGAAGTCCTAGTTTTGAAGTTTGTAATGAGCACAAAAATCTTCCCACGATATAATACACATTGTGGGCCTATGAAACACGTGTTGCAAGGTTTAGATGTCTTTCTTATGAAATCTTAAAGCCTTAAGCCAAGGGGATTTTGCCAGCGGCTAACCATTACTAGCAAAGAGGGGCAACCACCACACATTGTGTTGATTGCATGAAAGCCCATCACAAAAACCAGAGCCAACCAAATAGAGCCAAGGTTTAACTACTTCCTAGGCTCTCCAAATACTTTTGGCCACAAAAGTTCCCACAATCTAGACTAGTTCCTTCATACCCATAAGGGTTTGAAATTCAATCCCCTTCTAGGTCGGTTTGTGAACAAGAAAGCCAGATTGAATGCAACGCTTGAGGAGAATTTTCTAGGCTTCATCACTATGAAGAGCTCTGATTATCCATTTCACACACAAGAAAATCCCTTGTTGTTGAGTGGAGAGCAGGCCAAGCCCTCCAGAGTCTCTCGGCAAGTAGCAAAACCCCTAGGTTACACAGTGAAACCCTCAATGAGTCTCAAAAGAGACCCAAAGAAATTTGTGTAGCAGCTTTTTGTTAGAGTACTAGGTTGTTTACTTTATTTCACTTAAGCTAAACTTAGGAATCTTTATTTTTCATTATTAAATTAGTCATGTCGTCTTGTTCATTATGATCTTGACACTTGTCACATGCTAATTTAATCCTCTTCCTAGGGTTCTCACCTTTAGGGTTTTGATCTCCTTTTTTAAGGATTGATCACTTTGTAATTATTAACTTCTCGAGTAATGCATTTTTGCTCCATGGTTGTAGAGCACCATTCTTGTGTCTCTTGATCTCCTTTGGTGACAGGTTATTTACTTGCAGGTGTTCATTGGGATCTGTGAGGTTGGATTATACTTCTGCATGGTATCAAAGCTCCAAATCTACAAGCTTCTTGTTCCTTTTTGTGAAATCTTTCCTTGAAGCAATTTTCCAATACATCCAGGGTCAAATCAAACCTCTCCATTGAATCTAGAGCTGCCAAAATAGTCAAGATTGACCTTTGTTTTGTCACATTTGGCTTTCGTTTGTCAGATATGTGAAGGTTTGAAGATTTGGAGTTTTTTCCATATTCAGATGATACCTAATTTTTTGAGTCATTTTGAACCCAAACGGACCTCACCATTGCATCCGCAATGACAAAAAACCCAAAAATCAATTGTGAAATCGTCGAAATCTGAGCAATTGACTTCTGAGGCAAAAAAAAAATTGCCCGTATGGCCATCTGCACGTGAATCAAGAAAAAAAATCTTATTAGCCCTAGTAAAAAAAATTATTTTCTGACTTTAATTTTTTTCATATTAGAAAATTACAAAAATATTGTAAAGGCTTCTTTTTTTCTTAAATTAAAAACAAAAAAAGTTTTTAAAACTCTTTTAAAGGCTTGCTCAGGCCTCTATACGAGGTACCCGCAGGTACCTATGTACATAGGCCTGCAGACCCTTAAGTACACTGGATGGCATACTACCAACCACTAGTAGCCTTACAGTCGATCGAAGGTCTGACATTACCATCGTCGGCGGTACAAAGGTTGTCAACCCTTTAAATTTTTTTATTATTTTTTTTTAAACAAAAAATTATTATATGTAAAAAAAATTATTGTTTTTAAAAAAAGACATTTTTTAGCCAAATTGTGAAAATGCGGCGACAGTCACTTGGCCGTCAAATTTAGGCTTGCATTTTTGTTGTGACGGCCATATGGCCATCAAATTTAATGCAGTGATTATGTTTTTTGCCCTTTGGGAGTTGTTTTCTTCCAGAGGCCATAACTTTTTGCCCATACAAGTAATAAAATCGGTGAAAACAAGATATTTTCAAAAAGAGGACTCGTGAAAGTACTTTCCAGTTGGTGCAGCATATTTTGGAGATTTTTTTCTCAGTCCCGCTATTTCCTAGTCAAAGTCATATCTTTTCTAGAGTTATTCTCAGTTGTTTTCGGCATAACTTTTGCATATGATGTCAAAAATGGGTAAACAAGATATTGTCGAAAAGTTGGTTCTGAGCTCTTTGCAGTGATGTAGGTGGTTTCCAGATTTGATTTTTGGTATTTTCCAAAAATCCTTCTTCTCAGCTGTTGTCTTTTTTGGACTTTATGGGCTCACATTGCATGTATTTATCATCTATAAACGCACTGAAATAAAGTGCCTTAGCTTTGTATGTGTAGTATTGGGATTCTTGCACATCACTTTGTGACTTTTTGTACTTTTACTATGATATAAAGTCCCATGGGGGTTGATGTTTGCCTTTGTTTTGCCTTCATACCTTTCTCATGCGTATGTAACTTTTGTTTTCACATCCTTTATGTATGCTTGTACTTTCATGTTTGCACCTTCAGATGTTCTTGGTTCCTCTTCATGCACTACTTCGTGCATCTCAGCTCTGTACCTATCATACCTCTCCCTTGTTACATTATGGGGTGTGGGTTTCCTTTATTGTTGGTGTTAATGCTTCTTTGGTTTTAGGCTGGAGGAGCTATGCATACAAGAGATTTTGTTCCTGTACTCAGGCGGATGCAGCTGGGCCAAGCCACCCATGCATTTAGTGAGATGGAGCACTTACCATATGGACACTCTTGTATTCCTTTTTTTAGCATTTCAGTAGTCATTCTATGACAATGTTTACAACTTCTTCATGCTTTAGTGGTGTTTTCCATGTTCATCCTTTGTTCCTATTTTTTGGGACAATTTCTTCTTGATTAGAGGCTTCTTCATCCTTCACTCTTGTTTGGAGGTTTCTTAGTCCTTCACATGTATTTCTCTCTTTTGGAGAGGATTTTTTCCCACATGGTTTTCTCCTTTTTTCCTGTTGTGAAATATCTTTTACTTTTGTACATGGGTACTTCATCTGGCCTAGTTGTCAGAACCCATCTTTTCTTTCATGCTTTTTTTCCTTATTTTTTTAGCTTCTCCCTAAGTTCATCTTAAGGGGGTTGTTAGAGTAATAGGTTGTTTACTTGATTAATTTAATCATATTGATTAATTAATTAAGTCACCTTTACTTTATTTCACTTAAGCTAAACTTAGGAATCTTTATTTTTCATTATTAAATTAGTCATTTCATCTCTTTCATTATGATCTTGACACTTGTCACATGCTAATTAATCCTCTTCCTAGGGTTCTCACCTTTAGGGTTTTGATCTCATTTCTTAAGGATTGATCTCTTTGTAATTATTAACTTATCGGGTAATGCATTTTTGTTTCATGGTTGCAGAGCACCATTCTTGTGTCTCTTGATCTCCTTTGGTGATAGGTTATTTTCTTGTAGGTGTTCATTGGGATATGTGAGGTTGGATTATCAACTTCTACATGGTATTGATCATAGCTCCAGATCTACAAGCTTCTTATTCCTTTTTTGTGAAGTCTTGCCTTGAAGTAGTTTTACAGTGCATCTAGGGTCAAATCAAACCTCTCCATTAAATCTATAGCTTCCAGAATAGTCAAGATTGACCTTTGTTTTGTCACATTTGGCTTTTGTTTGTCAGATATGTGAAGGTTTGAAGATTTAGTGTTTTTTCTAGATCCAGATGGTACCTGATTTTTCAAGGCATTTTGAGCCCAAATGGACCT
>VDFB02195614.1:0-11114 GCA_007258455.2 Sequoia sempervirens | reverse complement strand
TTAATATTAGATATATAAATAAAATATTTAATATTATATAATATGGGTATTTAAATAACTTGGTTATTTTATATAGTTATATATATATATATTTGCATTAAATATATATATATATATATATATTAAATGTGTATATAAATATTAAATGAGTTGAGAATTGGAATTTAAATTAGTTAATTGCTTTCAAAATAGAAATTATGTATATAACATTAGTAATGATGTTTCATTTGGCATATTTAAATAATGCTAAATATTGAATAGAAATTTTAAAAGTGATTATGTGACTATTATAGATGAAATGAAATTGATATTTTGTAATAAGGAAAACTTTAATTACGGATAATTGAGACAAATGAAATTTAAGGGATAGATTCAAACATAAACTATCTTAAGAAGATTTTGTTACGTAGTAGAAGCAAAATTGGATTTTATATTCAAAGGATTTATTTAGAACGTGGAATTTTAATAGTCAAATGATTTATTTTAAAAAGGTAGATTTTAAATGTTCAAGTGTTTTCATTTTCAAGGTTGACTTTTATTAAAATATGTAATTGGGAAAGCGAAATATACTATTGGTTTGAAACCCCTTAAAGTTGTCAACGTGCCTTGAGTTACTATTGAGTTGTGCAGATAATGTTAATTAATTACTTAATTTCTTGTGTGACATAATTGATTGACTTATTATTTAATCTAAATGTTTTGTTAAACAAATGGTTTCATTTATAGTATATGATCGTGAAACTAGGGAAATGATTGATTATTTTAGTCGAATGACTGTATTTATTTAAACGCTTTGATTAGAGAAGTTACTTGTAAAATTTAGAGTAGATGATTGGGTTGTAAATGCTTCAATGTTAGGAAGTGAATTTGATGTATTTGATTGAGTAAATGCAAGATTGAAAACTGTGTTTGACTGGGTTTAGGAAACCCTAACATTAGATATTGAGTTGCCTGGAATGCTTTTATATCATGTTTCTTTCATTCTCCATGTTGGGAAAATGGGGTTAAGGGTCTATGTAAGTCTTCTAGAGAAGTTCTCTAGGGTGGAATGTTTTGTGTAGAGGTTCAATTTGTGAATCACCTTGGGAATGGTGTAGAGTTGTACTATGTTGTTGTACCTGGTTTCCACAAACGGGGATTTGTGCCTCCTTGGAAATAGGAGAGGGTAATGAGATTTGTACCTCCTTTGGAAGGAGTGGGTTTGTACTTGTTTTCCTCCAGTGTTTGGAGAGGGTTTTGACCTTGTTTTCCTCCAGTGTTTGGAGTGAGTTTCCTTGTTTTGTTACCTCCTTGGATTGGAGAGGTTGTGTTATCTAGTTACCTAATGTGGTTGTGATGTCGATAGAAGAGTGGCTCTTTGTGGGGGTCCGGCACACAAAGGGGCGCCAGGGTAACTCACCTAGAGTTTAATTAAGTGATAATTTAAAAGAATTAATGGGGATCTTACACACTAATAAAGATAATGGATGCCTCTCTCGTGAAGCAAGTGAATTGATAAGACTCGATATGAGATGGGACACATAGTTTTGCATGAGGATTCGGCGGCCGGTAGAGGCAAGCCAGGGTAACCCAGGATGGGAGTCCGGTAGCCTAGGAAGGTTGAGCCAGGGAGTGATGTTGTGATTGTAGTGGATTTAGAAGTGATATTTGGTATGAGTGGTTAAGTGACATGGTGATTGTAGATGTTAAGTGACCTTGTGATTGTAGTTGTATCAGTTCAGCTACGTTTTAGCCTGTGTCTAGTGGTAGATGATCTTGTGTAGGAATTCCTTGTTACTATCTCCTAGCACGGAGGGAGTGGAACCTTTTGGATTCCATGTGGTCGGGTGGCGTGCTTCATAATCCGTTGGTTTTCTTTTTGTTTGTGTGGATGAGACTTCCAGTTGGAGAGCTTGTGGGTTCCAGTTTCATGTCATGCTTTATCATTTCAGTTGCTTATTGTATTTATTACCCCTCATTGTGATCAAGGTAGAATTTGTAATATGTAATCTTGATTATTGGATTTATCTCATTCGGGGAATGAGTGTTGTAATTATGTTGTAAACTGTAATACTGGAATCCAGTGGTATTTCATATTCTATGATGTAAATTATCTTGCATGGAATGTATGCGTTCTTATTTCCTTAAGTATTTAAATGTTATGAATTTAATTCATGTTTCTTGTTTGGGTTTAACTTAGTCTCGTAACCTTAGAGTTGGTTGGCAATGGTTAGTTAGCACTTGCGTTAATTGTTCACAATTGTTCTAAAAAAAAAAAAGTTAGTTTTAGTAGTAAATTGCAACTTCCCCTAGGGTTGCATGGCGGGGCGTTACACTAGGCATAGGCTTCTTGTGCACTTTCTCATACACTATGGAGTAAAACTTGCACTTACCATTATAATTTCCCTTTCATGCCTATTATAGTTTTCCCAAACAATTTTGAATTTATTAAACACAACTAATTAAAACATAACTATTCTACTTTTTGTGGGCTTCAACTTTGCCTTTTAGCTCTTATTGGATTCTAGGGAACTATAGGCACCACCAAAATTTAACTTGTTATTAATAACTCTCATTTTAACCAATAAGAACTTGAGAAATTTTTCTATTTGAATTTTTTTAATCTATATCAATGTATACATGCAAATTATTTAACAAAATATATTTCAAAAATCATTTCTCTTCAATTTCATTGGTACACAATTTTCATCCGATATAAGCGATTTTTTCGCTTCCATTTCTTCCATTACCTCCATTTTTCCATTTAAGAAGGGAATTAGTTAGAATTATTAATCATAAAAAATAATTAATCAAATCACAACAATATTATTTGTAAAGCTTAGAAATAATTATAAAATTAAACTAAATTTTAATTTCTAAAATTGATAAAGTATTTATTTTCTAGTTTTGAAAATAATCATTTAAATTATATTAATTACATACTACAAATAAATTAAAATAAAAATAAATTTTATTTTTAAAATAATTCAACAATTATTAATTATAATTTTAAAATAAATTAGGAATATATATATATATATATATAATTAATTTAACAAAATATCATATGTATAATTTATATAATTTTAACATTGTATTATACTATATATAAAATATAATATATAACATATGTAACATCTAATATATAATATAATATATTAAATAATAATATTAAAATTTATACCTAAAGCGTTAATGGGGCTCTCCCGGCGCTGCTCGCAATGGCGGCTCTCCTGTGCAGGCTACAGATGGGAATGGAGTCTCTCTTCACGGTGCGCATAAGAAACTTTTGTTTGGTAACATCTCGCGGCTCCCTGGCTCGAAGCGGGGTGGGCGGTCTATTGGAGTGGGAGTGGGACGAAGGTGGTATAATCTCTGCTCCAGGGATGCTTTGGCTTCTGAACAGTGTGTTCCCTCTCAGGCCGATAGGTTATTGGACACCAACGAGTTGGAGGACGCTTCTGGTGCTGTGCCTAAGGCCTCTATTGAGGGGTTCCAGAACAGGGTGAACTCTTATCACGTCTATTCAGAGTTTTGTTAGGCTTTTGTTCAGGAAAACCCTTCCCAACCCAGATCTCAGGTTCTTTCTGTTCCCTCTCCTCTGCATAAGAAGGATAATAGTCCTCATGATGGCGCTGATTGCTTCTTTTTAGGGGATCCTCTTGTCTCTTTGCTGAGGAGCCAATGGATTTTAGCATTTCAGATGATAGTATTAATGCTGTCTCGGAGGATTTAGGCACTTACTTGGTTGTTCTGAGATGTTTGCACAAGCTTCCCTCAAGGTCATCTTTTCTCGAATGGATCAAGGACACTTGGAGAAATATGTCTCCGCCCACTGTAGAAGCTTTGGACTTCAGTTTTTTTCTGGTTACCTTCTGTTCTGTAGAAGATTGCAAATTTGTTCTGCATGAAGGACCTTGGCTTTTTGGGCATTCTGGCCTCTTTATTTCACCTTGGTCCCCTTTTTTTGATCCTGCCACTGCTAAGATTTCTCTTATTCCTATTTGGATCAAGCTCTACAACCTGCCTTTGGTTCTTCGTAATGCAGATATGCTGAGTAATATGCTCAATCAGGTTGGGTCTTTTATAAAGATGGATTCGGATGGGGTTGCTTCAGATCATAGATTTCACAGGGTTTGTGCTTTGGTGGATATCTCTAAACCCCTTTCTCACTCTATTCGGATCCATTCTTCGCATGTGTCTAGACACAGTTTCTAAACTATGAAGGCTTACCCTTCTGTTGTTTCCGATGCAATATGCTAGGTCACAGGATTGAAGCTTGTTCCATCAAGCGCTCTTCTGGGGTGAAGAATGTTAGCTTGAAAAAGTGGATCAAAAAGGGCAATGATCCTGACTCTGAGTTCATTTGGAGGAATCATGGTAAGTTCTTTGATACTTCCATGGTGTTAGAGCCGGTTTTGGAACAACAGGACGCTCCCACATCTCCTATTGTGGACCAGCAAGCTGGTCCTTCTTCTTCCCCTTTTGTCCCTGCTCATGAGACTCCTATTGTTTCTCCTTCTGGGTCGGAGGAAGATGGCTCAGACTCTTATGGCACTTTTCCTTTTATGGAGGACTTGGATGGGCAGTATCAAGACTTTTATGATGACTTCTCCTTAGAACCTCACAAGAAACTCGGGATTTCTCAAATTTTATGTGGCAAATCTAAACCTGATTGTGGTTTAAAGTGGAAGGCAGGAAGGAAGTCTGCTGCTGAGAAGCTTCGCACTGAAGGGTTAGAAGCGGTGGAAGCTGGTTCACAGCGGACTTTGGAGGGGATTCTCTTCCGCAAATAGTTTTTATGGGCCTTCCATCTTCTGAGTCTTTGTGCTCCGGGTTGTTGTCTCTTTCTGTTTTCTTTTGTAGCAATGATGTTTTCTGCTTCAGTCTTTTTAGGTTTTCTCTTTCTCTCTTTCTTCTTCTGATGCATCCTGTAGTTTGAGGATCTTTCTCTGCTTCCTGGCAGTCTTTTGTAATCTGTTTATCTTTTAATAAAGGGAGTGGGCCCCTATCCCCACATCTTACGAATCAAAAAAAATATAAATATCTAAATTTTCAATTTAAATAATTGTTTTATAGAATTATAATATTTATTAATTTAATCATTTTATGAAATAATACTTCACTATAATAAAACAGATTAAATTTTAAAATTTCATTTACTATTTAAATAATAAGTTAAAAATTTAGGACATAGAAAAGAGAAGGTAATAAAATATGTGCAACCATATGGCATGTTTTTCATGAGACTACATATATACGTTTAAAAGTGTGTTTTTAAGAATGGTGGACATATTATTTTTTAAAGTACAATTTTATTAAAAATTTAAGATTACAAAATTTCTAAGTGCTTAAATAAAAACAATATACATCCTAAAAATGTTAGGCAAAGGAGAAATCAAACTAATAGTGTTTTTTTATCTATGGATAGGGTATTTAATTTTTTTTAGATACATGTTTAGAATGATTTTATAAACGTAGTTCAATAGAGTTTCATGTTAGTATGAAAAAAGGTTTTACCTATCTAGTTTAGTTTTCACCCAATAGAGATGTTCACATTACACTTAGAAATGTTATTTTAATCACATTTATTGTTTTTTTTATTAGATAGTTTATGAGATTTATTAATGTGAATAGACTTTATAATTTGTCTTAATTGCTTGTTGTAAAGTTTTGTATGAGAATTATTCTATATTGATATTATGTTTGACTATTAGACTCTTCTAAAAATAATTATCCTCAATTCTCTTAATATTAAAAAATATTGATACATACATAATTATTGAAGATGATAAAATGTATAAAAAAAATATATATTTTTTAAAAAATTATACAATTTTTTGAAAATTATTTTAATTAAATTAATATATTAATAATATAGTTGTCCTATATTGATATTATGCTTGACTACTAGAATGTTCTAAGAATAATTTTTTAATAGTAAAAAAATATTAATATATACATAATTATTGAAGAAGATAAAATGTATAAAAACTAATATATAATATATTAAACAAAAATACATATTCAATTATTTTAAAGATTATTTTAATTAAATTAATATATTATAATATAAAAAAGTCAAATTTTATTTATGAAACTAAAAGGAATATAAGTTATAAAAGATACAAAAGAGGGTGGCACAAATCAAAAGAAAAATACAAAATTTAATTTATATAACAAAAAAAATATTTAGATTTCATACATAATTCTTTAAAGACTAGATAGTTACATTCATTTTTATTTGATTGTCATTAGTGTTGTTTTTAGAATATTTATATAATTTTATTACTTAATAATTATTATTTTTAAATATATTTTTAAAGGATAGATTATACTCATTAATTTTTTATTTTTAATTAAAAAATAAAAATAATGAATTATGTCATTTTTAATTATTTATGTTCTAATTAAAAATTATGTATCAATAGATTATCTTTATCTTTATTAATAATTTACTTTATATAAAAAAATAGTCACAATAATACTCAAACTGCAATGATTTATTTCAGCTTGAATAGTTTCAAAATCCATTTGAAATTCATTTCTTTCTCAAAGGTTGCCAAGAGTTCTACATCAAACAATTCCAATTTTGAAGCAACTCTATGCCGCAATGCCTATGGAAATACTTGTAATTCATCATATGCTATAAGGTTTGAAGAAATAAAAAATCTTGCCACAATTTGGAAGTGCACTTCACACACATGACATCCTATTATACAGTTAATTTCTTCCTTTGGACTTATCTTGCCCTTTTATTTTGTGGATGATGCAAAATTTATGTATCTGATTTCTATTGATGCATAATTAATCAAGCTTTTTAAAACTGATGCACAAGCTAGTTTTGCAAGTTTCCAGATTCTTGAATTTTTTGTTGCTCCTTCCCACATAGTTGAAAAAGTTTGGTTAATCAAGGAGACATATGCAAGGATGTGCATAAACAATCCAACACCTATGCTAATTGAGGAAAGCTATGACTTTTGTGTGCTAATGCATCATGTTCTTGTTTTTTTAAGTGTTTCAGTCACATCGGGTTGCCTTCTATGAAGTCAGGTATTAATCCTATGCTATTTTCATTATGGGTTTCTCGGTATTTAAGATTGTTTCTTGAATGGTTGAAGTCTCTTGCTCCTCATCAGACTATGGATGTTGTGTACATTCAAGCTACTCCTCAAGCAATTGTCTCCAAGAAGTTGAATACTTGATGTTGCTTGAATCATGAATGTTGTGTTCAAATCAGGTTATGAATGATTTACTGTGTTTTGATTTTTTTCATCTTTCTTTAGCATTTTGGTTTTGCTCTAAACCTCCAGTTTCTAAGGAAATGTATTAGCACTACTCATGCTAGAGCCCATTATGATACATTAGCTTCTCTTTCATTTGAACCAAAATTGCAACTAGTTAGGAATTCTATGTATATATTAATCCCAGAATACAGTTATAAATGTCAAATGTTTATCATTAGAGGAAAACTTTCTTTTCATGTACCTATTATTTATTCATTTTATCAACATTGTTGCTAAAACTTATCAAACACAACAAATAAAAACATAACTATTTTATAACTTCAGAACTTCACCCTACTCTATTATATTATGTATAATTTAATTTATATTATATAAATTATATAATAAATATTAATTATATATTATATTATATTTGTATTTAATATTTTTTATTATATATTATATGGTATTTGTATTTAATAATTATTAATATAAAATATAATATGTAATAAATATAATCATAATAACATTTTAAATATAGCATATAATAAATTTTAAAAAATAAAGTTGTACCAAATAAAAGTAAAAAAAATTAACAAAAATCCAAAATAATAATGTAATTTGTATATATAAAATATTATATACAATTATAAGTATCATTATATTATGTATAATTTTAATTTATATTATATTATTAAATATTAATTATATATTATATTATATTTGTATTTAATATTTTTTATTATATATTATAATATATTTGCATTTAAATTTTTTTAATATAAAATATAATATGTAATAAGTATAATCATAATAACATTTTAAATATAAATTTAAAATTATATAAAATATAGCATATAATAAATTTTAAAAAAATAAAGTTGTACTATTTTTTTTTTAAAAACATGTAAAATAGTAAAAAGGGAAAAATAGTAATATGCAAAATAGTAAATGAATGGCGAGGATGAATTAATCTAACAAATTAGCTTATGCACTTCATATAATGAAGTGTAATAATATTTAAAATGTATTTGATAATTTTATTTTATTTTCGTTATAGAGTATTAAATTTTTAGCAAGATGGTTTTGTTCTTTGACGTGAAGAAAATTTGAGAGTAGTTGTGGTTTTGTTTTATTTTTTTAATAGTGATGAGGAAAGGTGATTTAAATGTTGTTAAATACGAAAACTCTTTGATCACCTATGCACAATTATTTTCCTTGTATGAGCAGACCTATTAATAAAAAAATTTTGTTTTGTGAACACTAATGTCTATTATTTCTCTGTTAAGATTTAATTAGGTTAAAATTTTGAGTTCAATTATGGTTATTGTCCAATTTTGGTTAAGGTGAAGGTCCAATTAAAGTTATGATTTAATTAGGGTTCAAAGTTTAGCTTAGAGTTCAATAAATGGTCAATTAAGAATTGGCGTTAGTTAGGAATTTATTACAGATAAGGTTACAATTACATTAGGGTTAGAGTTAAATAAGTTTGATATTACAATTTAAGGAGATTTATTTTATAATTTTATTTTGTGTAAATTAAATGAAAATAAATAAACAAAAAGGTTAAGTATATATAGAACAAGAGCAGCAAAAGTTCCTACCAAAATGTTCTAGAATAGTTTTATTTTAATTTGTTGTGGTTGGAAAGTTTTAGCAACAATAGTCAATGTGATGGAGCAAATTACAAAGAGTAAAGTAGAAATATATAGGCCTCTTGAATGCTTGACTCAAGAAAGTGACATACCCAAGAGGTCATCAATTGACTCTTAATCACTCCCAATGAAGAGGTGAGTTAACTTAGTGTAATTGAAACATAGGTGAAATTGAATAAATAGAACTGTTACCTAACTACTGTCAATTAAGGACTGATGAGGTAGTGGTGGCACTTGTGTACCTCAAGTGAAGGTGTAGCTATATCATTATTTATTATATCTAAAGTAAACTTTATTAACTCAGTCCAATATTACACTTTGATAAAAAACTATCTTAGACAAAGTATAATATTTACACCAACAATTTTTCCAATAATCCAAAATAACAACAACATGCACACATGCAAAGTAAGAAGAATATTTCATAGGAAAAAATTTGAAACATAAGTAATGGCACATGGACATGAATGGTAAATGACATAAGTATGCAAACAATTTTGTTTCAAAGGAGCAACCTTGAGTAAGAAGAAATGTAAACAAATAAAGAGAGATTTCTATGACAAATGCACTAGATTGAACTTTGTAGCTTCAATATATAGGTAACATTCTCCATGTATTCTTCAAAGGAAGGAAAATATTTATGTTGAACCTATTTTGCTTTCTTGGTGTAGGAAGCCAGTTGCATTTCCCACCTGAAAATTACATGACAGGAAGCTAAGAAAAATCCTTTAAGAAAAAATATTGTAAATACAATTTTACCTATGTAACACCTTTCCCTAGGTATCTTAAAGTACAACAATTGAGCACTCCTTTAAGTTTGATGGGTTGACATATAAAATTTTCTCTATTTTATTTACATTTGTTTCCCTAATTTGACTAAAGAGGAAGATTGTTGCACAACAATGATTTAACTATAAAGAAATTTCAGACAAAAGAACAACATTAAAATAAACAACCTTAAACTAGGTAATCATGCTTCAATATAAAAGTAAATAAAAATAGTTTCTTACACATCACTATGAGCATGGGTATAATAATAAAAATTAACTGGATGCTATCAAATCTTAAGTGATAGGTTAAATATTATTTTGAAGAGCAAGCTAATATTTACTGTTAGTATTTACTTTGATTAAATTTAAAAGGTTTAAATTTCTTACTATGGTTTAATTTCCAACATTGATTTAAGGCTATCACTATATATAGAAAATAATTTGTTATCTTAGTTCATAGTCTAAAGATTACAAAAGCAACTTCATTTACTTATTCAAGTTCAACTCTAAAATTACTTAAAATCTTAGGTTTAAGAAAACTTATTGGCAAATATTTTTGAGTAAGGAATGTAATGACATACATATGAAATTTGTCTTTAATTTAAAATGTAAGCATTTCCTTGTGACAATCTTATTTAATTTTTCTATACATACTAATTGTTTAATTAATAACACTAATTATATATTATTAATAATTCTATTCTCTTACCCCTTCAATTTTGATGAAGGATAATTCACACTTAACTATGGAAATTGGTTTGAATTGTCCTTAGTAAGTTTTAAATGTATGAACATTAATGTATATTGTTTTCTCATTATTTTAAATTTGTTAAGTTTCCTAAAACTCCATCCACTTGGGGGATTTTTATTTGATCTTATCATTTTTTGATTTATTTATATTTTCTTATCCTCTAATAATAAATAAATAGTTATTAAACCTTTCATTTAGCTTCTTAGTTTTAAAATAGAAACTTTCAATTGAATGCTTTACATGCATAATATGGAAACATCCATAACCTTCTAACTAATTACATTACTAAATTTCTTCTTGACTGATTTTTGAATTTAATAAGAAAAAAACTAAAAATCAATAACTATATTTAACCATGATTTTTCCTTTTAAATTTTAATTATTAAATTCTTCTATTAATTATTTACTTGCAAAATTTATACGTTTGATTTTCCTTTATTAATAATAATAAAAAAACTCTATATATGAATTTATTTTATGAGATTCTTATGTTTGCACTAACCGCAACAACTGAACAAAAATATAGTTCACAAGTTAGAAACTTCCAATAATAAGCCAATGAATGAACTTGCAGATGAAAATTCAAGAAATAATTCTTTCTTAAAATAAGAACATTCTAATAATGACAACAATATATTGAAAACAAAATAAAGTATAGAACCTAATATTAACAATATTAATACTGAAATTGTGAACAACATGCTTGGCATATAATTTTACCAACTCTACTCAT
>VDFB02195613.1:0-25347 GCA_007258455.2 Sequoia sempervirens | reverse complement strand
TTTTTCTAAAAAAGTTTCAAAATCAAAATTCTGAGGAACTAGGTTCGTTCAGCATTGAAGCACGAACAAAACCCATGTGCCAGATTTTTTTCCAAAAAAAATACTTCTCGGCGAGTGGCTATTTTTAGGAGTTTTTCAAAAGTTGTCTAAACACATCCGTGTTTATAGTCAACAAGGAAGTTCTTCTTCACAGAATGACAATTTGGCGTCCTTAGGCTCCAATTGAACAACCAGACCTTGCACCAGCAACTCTCCAACTAGATCTTACACATATTGTTGGAGAGCAAACGGACATCATCAGCAATTTGCGGATCTTTATCTTTGAAAAGAATACATCTCCCACTCAATGGACAACCGCAGCAATTACTCTGGACAAAGAAGAAAGAAAGGTTGATCTTGTAGCAGAAAGGTCAGTATTACCACCTCCCACGTGGCAGTAAGCGCTTTGGCTTTCCAGCTGCGAAGAGGTCATTCCAAGCAAAAAGCCGCCAAAGTTACCAAGAGCAACAACTTGCGCAAGAAGAGATGTCGTGTCATCAAAGCATTGACTATCCGGAAGTGGAAGAAGTCAACACATGGATCAAGGAGTTGTTGACCGGAAGTGGTGAAGTGTGAAAAGACACCTAGGAAGGACGTCGTACCTTCCAATTGGCATTTATGATACTTGAAGTTGACTTGATGTCTCATTCCAAGTCAACTCAAGAGGACATTTAATGTAACTGGAGTTAACTTGATGCCCCTTTCCAAGTTAACTCCATATCCCACAAATCATGCATTGTCAAATCCCACTGATTAAGGATGTCTACTCGGCTTCCATAATTTGTGGATCTCAGATCTCCACTAAACGTGGATGTCTATTTTGGAGGTATACTTTACATTAAAGTTCACCTTTAGTTTACTTTCAGTCAACTGAAGTAGTTTCCAGTTGACTCTTTGTTTACTTTCAGTTAACTGAAGAAGTTTTCCAGTTAACTGCTCGTTTCTCCTTTTTAGGAATAAATCTTGCTAATTGATTGGCAAGAACTCATTGTTAACTCAAGGAAATTTTGGGGTTGCCCACTCCTTTGAGTTCTATAAATAAGAGCCTTGGGCTCATTGTTTGTTTAACCTTTACTTGCTATGCAAAATTGCTACGCCATTGTTGCCAACAGCTTTGAAAGCGAATATTTGTTCACTCTTGGATGAGAGTTCATTGGTTGATTGTAATTCTGCATAATTTCGTGTCTTTGCTGTCCCAACCTTTGTAAATTCATTGATGAAGCTTGAAGAAGAAAATCAGAAGGTGCTTGCATTTTGATCTACATATTTGAGTTCTTTCTACGTCTTGCATCTAGTAGCTCGTTATTTCATTTCCCTCCTCGGCTAGGGGTTCCTCCCCCTTGGATATTTGTCATTGGCAGTTATCGTTTGTTGTTGTTTAATGGATTGTCCTTCAACCTATACTTCGGATAGGGGTTCCTCCTCCTTAGCAAGTTTGTCGGCCAAGACATCGTAAATTTGTTGTTTCTTGTAAGTCGTTTCCTAGCCCATACCTCGGATAGGGGTTCCTCCTCCTTGGCAAATCTCAGATCCAGCTTACCGTAAAGAGCGTTTTCTTGTATCTAACCTTATCCCGGCATATATCTGAGAGTTCAGAGCCTTGGCCATATTCTAAGGAGACGGCGGATTCAAGTGATCCAACCAATCCATTCCCGCTCCTATACCCTCATGCTCTGTTTACCTTGAGGATATTGGATAGATTAAAAGCTAGAACAGTTGTAGTTAAGATCTGCAGAATCCAGAGAAAAAGCTTAGCTGCGGCGCATTGTGTTTGTGCACCCTTGTGTCCTACCGCTGCCATTCCCTTCCTTACGCATTGCTTTCAGCAAAGAGGGACTTCTCCTCTTTAAATAACAAAGAAGTGTTGCAAAACATTTGAAATAGCTGAATGTTACAATCAGCACTCCAGAGGTGCTAATTTAAACACCAACATATTACAAAAGAAACACCTTCTTGCCATGCCCCCAAATTATGATACTGAAATACAGAAACAACCAATTAGTCATTATTAGCAAATTCATTATAATTAGTAAATTATGAATTCATGTATCAGCAAATTCATTATCATTATAATTATCAAGATAATATTATAATAAACCTGGTAATATAAACTAAATAATAATAAACAAATAAATTATTATATATATAAATCCAAATATTATTATAAATAATATTATGATATAAATCTAAATATTATTATAAAATACAATTATCATGTGGCATAAATTAATAGTTACAAATCATTAAACAAATAATACAAAAACCTGGCCATGTTTTATATCATTTAAAAAGAGTTGTGAAAGCATCAATTCCCCAATAAAACCATAAACAGCAACTAACGAAGGAAACAATGCAGCGGTCAACTCTCCTAAAACACAATAGCAAATATTAGTAATGAAATGATTCCAAAAGGGGCAGCAAATCAAGAGACATCCCTAGACAAAGGTCAGCATGACTCTTGATTGGTCTATAAAGGAGAAAACCAAGCCAAAAATAGGGGCATTGAAAACGGATAAAAAAGAATATAAAAACACATTCTGGTGAATGAGAATAAAGGTAGGAATATAAAGATATACTCTAAAGAAGAAATCAAAGTCAGCAATACATATATATATGTATGTATGTATTATTTTTTATTATGCAATAATGATGCTTCCAACAATTATTAAGCCTTATAAATAATAATGACTCTTTAATATAAACATGAATAGATTGTATATATATATATATATATATGCATGTCTTTATCCCAATGTTGCCCGGGACGCGTCCCCGGGTCTAAACCCCCCTGTCCTTGTCCTGGAAACGGCCAAGGGGACGACAAAAGTGTACCATGTTCTTTTTATTTTGATTTTCATATCGTAATTGAAAAAAAAACGATATTGGCAATGAATTCTTAACAAAAATGGTATAAGCTAAGTTTCTACAATGTATATATGCATGCTTTATCCTCGTTTTCGTATGAATATTTAATGTTTCCCTATATATTTTAAATTTTTCTATATTTTATATAGCCATCCCCCACCGTCCCCAAATTTGGCCTGAAATTTCAGAAACTTGGGGACTTGTTCTGCCATCTCCTATCGTCTCCGTCCCGGAAAGTTGGGGTAACACTACTTTATCCTATAACCAATCAAATGTGAGGTTGAAGGATGCAAGTTAGGAGGATGTTGTTTACGGGCCTCCCATGCTAAGTACGCCACTCCGACGGTGGAATAGTCTTGGTTGGACATTCATGTCACTTGGGGCCAAGAGGTGGGTAGTCTTGGTTGAACGCTCGTGCTCTTGGGCTTAGATGGTGTTTACAGGCCTCCCATGCTAAGTATGCCACTCTGAGGGTGGAATAGTCTTGGTCAGACGTTCCTGCCACTTAGGGCCAAGAGGTGGGTACTCTTGGTCGGACACTCGTGCTCTTGATCTTAGATGGGTTGAGTAGATTACAGGAAATCCTTTCAAGACTTTCCTATCAAGCCAAACTATGATTGATTGTTAGGACGGATTCAAGGAGTCTCGATCATAAGGAGGATGGACAAGACAGCATGGATAGGAAAAGTAGTGTATCTACTAGGCACGCCACTCCGAGGGTGGAATAGTCTTGGTCGGACGTTCCTGCCGCTTGGGGCCAAGAGGTGAGTAGTCTTGGTCGGACGCTCGTGCTCTTGGGCTTAGATGGATTGTAACACCCCTCCGATTTGCTATGTTTTCTTTGACAGTTCTGATTCTTTGATAGACCATATTTTATGTGATTGTTATTCTATGATAGTAAGCAATGATAGACTATATTGATGTGATGATACATTATATGCATGGTGATTATGTTTGGCATGCTGTATGTGCATAGATGCTTGGTTGAGATGACATTGCTATACATGCTTATTAGTAGTTTAATGGATATTTTATCTTCGTCAGTTGATGTGACATTGTATTGGTGAAGAGAACGGTATTGCATCACTCGCTCGCAAGTGCCCTGTGATTTCCACGATTCTCTCTTCACAGTGTGTATGAATTATTATCTGTATACATGTATGACTTTTGCTTTGTTGTAGGTTTGCAAGTACAGGGCAACGGCTTCACCTGGTTTCACAGGTCTGAGTGTTTCCACTACTCAACAGTAATGATTGGGAGATAGTAACGGGCTACCTAGTCAAACCTTTACCCTAGCACAGTGTATCGTCAATCTGTATGTTGGTCATGTTCCTTATCCATGTTGGTCTTAGTATTTTATTTATCGTGCAAGTTTAAATTGTAAGGATTAAATTATATGTTTTGATTAGTATTTAATTAATATGGAGATTTTATTATAAATTAATTAATTTAATTTAAGTTATATTATTAAGTAATTTTAATTATTAAATTAATTGGGAATTAAAATAAATAAGTTATATAATTGTAAATTAGATTAAATAAATTGTTTTAATTTAAATGCATATTTGGGAAAAGATCTTAGAAATATCTTGGTTTGTTAAAGAAGAGATATTTGTTGTATGAACTGAAAGTTAAGGATTTGTTTTCTTATTGTCTTAAAATTGATTTACGAAGAGATTAATTGAAATTGGTAAAAAACAAAAGAGGAAATTGTTTTACATGGGAAAAAGAAGAACAAAGGTTTTTGGGAAATTAAAAAGATTTGTTCTGTGGTTTGAAGAAATTGTAAATCTTAGAAACTTTTTGATAATTCTAGGAATCTAGTTTGTGGAAATTCTTGGCTGTGCTTTATTTATATTCTCTGGGAAGTGGCAATTTTTCTGGAAGAAGCTTTAGCAACATTGGCAAATTGAAGTTACAGAGAAGCTCTGCATCAATCCTTGAGGCAACAATTCTTCCGGAAGAGGTTCTTTAATTGTTTTTGTGAATTTTGATTTGAAAGAATTATTTAATTATTGTAATGCAAATTGAAAAAAATTAAAAGAGGTTTTCATTACTGTAAAAGCTTTTGTCTTTAAAAGATTGCCGTGAAATTTGAACTTTTGTAGAAAACAATTTGGATCCTCTCTTAAAATGAGTATTTGAAATAGATTTATACAAAAGAAAATTATAGTGGGATTATTGAACCTCTATTGAATTTAAATTAAACTTAGAAACCTCTTCCTGTGAAAATAAAATTTATTCTTCTGTAGAAAAAGGTAAATTACCGTGGAAGATTTAGATCCCTGTAGAGAATAAATTTTAACACAATAAAAATATTCAAAAAAAAACAATAGAGGAATTAGAAAACCTCTGTAAAATTGAAAATGAAATCTTCTGATAAATTTGAGAAAATTGAAATCATCTGGTAGATTTGTGAAAATTGGAAACCTCTGGTAATTTGTAAATCATAACAGCAGATAGAGAGAGTCATTAAATTAACCATAACTAAAAATTTACAAACTCGGTAGGGCTGAATTTTTTATATGTTTTAAAAGACTTTGTAGCGCACCTTCAGTAAAAATTTCAGAAAAACCCAAATCCGAAAACAAAAGTTATTAAAGTCACAACAGACTGGTTTTATGTTTAGTATTGTTTCAAAATTGTAAATTAATATATATATATTTATTTAAAAATATATATTAAAAAAATTGCATATAATTTTGGTATATTTAAATATAAATATATTTAAATTTATTTTTAAATAGGTGCATGCACATGCACAATTAGATATTTTAATATGAAATATTTTAAAATGAATATTGGAAAAGAATAATTGGGTTATGTAATTAGAAAATATATATATTTAAATATATATATTTATTTAAATAAATACCATACTGTTAATTAGTGCATGCAATGCACAAGTAGGTGTTTTATAATAAATTGATTTTATTAGAAAGATTGAGATTTTTATTTATATGGGTTTGTGAAATTTGAGTTAAACAACTAAATTTTAATTTATTTATGGCTTGTTAACGGAAATATATATTTTAATATAAGTATGCAAATGCATGGGCTAATAAATCTTAAAATAAAATGACTTGGAGAGGAAGTTGAATTATATTTAAATAGATATTGTTTTATTAAAACGTTTAATGTACTAGTAGGGGATTTTATAATGCAATGATTGTAATAGAGAAATTGATTTTATTATTAAATGAAACTGTGGAAATGAAGTTAAGTAAATAGTTTTATTTTATTTCCTTATTATTGCAAATGAAATTATATTTGCTTTGAATAATTACATGTGATGAGATATTGATTCAAATTGGATTTAGGAAATCCGAATATTAGATTATTTAAGTGCCTGAATTGTTTTAAGCTATGTTCTTTTTTGTTCACGTTTGCGGGCAATTTGAGTTGAATATTATGAGTAATTGTCAAACTGAAAGGTAAACAATTGGTTTAATTCATTGTTGATTTATTGGATTTGGGAAATCCTAATGGTTGTATATTTAATTACTAGAGTGGCTTATTGTAATTGTGTATTCTTCTGTAATTGTGTATTGGGAATTGGGGACACTGGTTGTCGAGAAAATATAAGTCTTCCAAAGATTGTAAAATTGTGAAAGGGTTATTGTATATTTTGTCACCCTTTTTGAGGTTTCCTTGGGTAGTGTACGTTTTTGAGATTCGGTATTTGACATCCGTAGGGATGTGTGAATTAGTTTGAACACCCGGTTACTATGAACGGGTTGTGTGATTTAATTTGGGCACCCGGTTACTACGAACGGGATGTGTTGTTATTTGCAGAATGGTTGATATTTGTTATCAGTTTTTTTTTGTGCACACTATCTACCCTTAGGTTGTGGATTATATTATTGTGTTGTCGATAGGGGAGTGGCTTTCAACGGGGGTCAGGACACAAAGTGGTCCCAAGACAACTCGTGTGAAAGTCAGTTTAATCAGTGGAAATTAAATAACCTTTATTAGGGATAGAGTAGCTTAATACATTTAATCGGATAATTTGGCCTCGCTCATTGGCTCAAAGGCTAGTATGAGACTTAAGATGAGTCGGGAAGGCCTGGAATGGCAAAATCGTTATCTTGTCTTCTCGAAAAAATAATCGATTCCGCACTGGCGTGCATGTGGGGCCGGGTTCGTGAGAGGTTACCAGGATAACCCAAGATGGGGGTCAGGACCTAGGAAAATCTCCTTTGGATAACCAATGCAACCTTTGTGATGACACTCTTCCTATGACAGCAGTCGGTTTGTATTGTACAATGGATGTAATTGATTCAATGGTTCTGGAAGCAATGTAACCTTATATTTTGTGTTTACTGGTACAGTGTTGTTTTGTGTTTACTAGTACTGTGTTATCTTGTGTATTGCCTGTGTCTAGAGGTAGTAGGTTTGTCTTGGTTACCTGTTACTATCTCCTAGCACGGGGGTTGGGCCTACGGGTACCACATGGTTGGGTGGCATGCACCTTACACTGTTGGGGTTTTCTCTTCATGTTCGTGATGGTGGGATCTTCTAGTTTGAGGAGCTCGTGTATTTTATGGATTTGTACTTCTCTTGTATTCATTGTAACAATGGGACACTGTATTTGTATTCCTTATTTGTAAACAAGGAGGATTCCTTGTACTGTAATTGTAACATTATGTATGATCTATTCATTGTTGGATTAAATTGTATATATCATTTTCAAGTGGTGTTGTATCGGTGGAAATATATTCATTACATTTCCATGTTTAATTTATTATGCTATGGGTTAATGCTTTGATGTATGGTGTTATCATGAGTTAATTTCAAATGCTATGTTTTAGAATAATTTTGTAAGTTGTGAAGTTCACATGTAGACGCGTTGTGTGGCCTAGAGGATGTATGTATTAGAGTAGTTTACTTCACTCGTCTTTGTTACTCTTTTTAAGAAAAAAATTAGTTGTGCTTCCACAGTGTTGCATCGTCCTCTAGGTTGTGAGACGGGGTTTTACATGGATAGCTTCAAGCAGACTTATCTTGCTTCTCATCCAAGACTTGTTATGAATAAAACTTCCACTATGCATTATGGATATTGGTGGTCTAGATAGTCTTGAAATAGTTATGTTTATTATGTTTTGATCATATGAAATGTATTTCCAATAGTATTTAAACATGATTGCAGGACCTAAACCAAGATTTAGCTTGTTTGAAGCATTTGAGTGGTAAGTTATAACCCTAGCTGCATTAAGCTTGTGATTCTAGGATAAGATTTAAGGTTATCCCCAAAAAGGGACATTACACTTCTACATTTTCGTCTTCTTCTCTTAAACACATCAAACAAACAAAAAGAAAACAAGGTAGAACAAGGGTGCATATTTCACCCCATTGCAATCTTCTACCATTTTCTCCACATGTATCGTCAAGAAGGCTATTCTTAAGTTTTGTACCGGCATAGAAGATTGTGAAGGCCCTCAAGCTGAATTCATCAAATATAGTGTGCATCCTTTGCCCCCCTCTTTAGAAAAACGCCATAACATTGGGGTTTGTTCTAGCTTTCTACAATCTCGGCCTCAATATATGATTCATCCTATTCATAAATTTAGAGATCTCACCAATCTTGGTTACTCAGAACTATCATATTATCAAACATATATTTTCCAAAATTTATAACACAGTGTTGGACATACCCTTTTCTAAGCACCTACAAAGAAGTATTCTTAGAGATTGGGGGCAAGCTGGTTTTAGGAAAGATTACCAAACCATTGACCATATATTTACCCTAAAAACTATCGTTCAAGAGGCTCATTGCTGATATTCGACAGTATTTTTTTGTTTTCTAGATTTCAAGAAGGATGCACAATGTCGGCATTCCTAACTCTCTCCTTACTATAGCTTGGAGGCTTTATGAGACACTTATTGGGCAATCAGATACCTCTCACAATATTTTTGACTTTGTGAGGAGTATCATTGGAATCATACAAGGGTGTCCCCTCTCCAAGACCCTCTTAGCATTTACATTGATGAGTTAGAGGAGTTTCTTTGACAACATACTCATGTGAATGATGGTTGCATTTACATGAGGTGGTTATATCCATTCTATCGAAGGCTTCCAATGGCAACTAGATATCCTTGCTTTTGTGAACCTCGCTAGCTTGTGGTCAACCTTGGTAAAACTAAGGTCATGATTTTCAACATCTCCAACCATTCTCTTTCTAGATTTCAATTTTACTAAAGGGAGAAGCTTTGGAGATTTCTTCAACTTACACATACTTGGGGGTCCAATTCTCTAGTCCCTCCTTCAACATCAAGCTTGCCTCTCATTCATATCTTTGCAAGGGTTATGCCTCTCTATTTTGGAGCATTAATGTTTCCAAATCCACTTACAATACATCCCTGTGTCTTTTCAATACCATCATCATGCCTACAATTCTATATGGATCTTACGTTTGGGGGCCTAGATTGAGATTAATCAACTAGTCTCGAATTGAACAAGTCTAAACTTTCATGCTATACAATGCATGACCAATTGCAAGAAAACTATTCCTTAGAGCGTTGTCCAAGCTAAGTCGGCCACCCGTTCAATGCATCTCAAGACTATCTTTTGGCTTGCTTTCTAAATCCATAAACTCTAATTCATGGGGAAGTAAACTTTTAGTCATGACAAGTATCCATAGTCTCCCTCCTTTATTGTATTCCTTGGACACTCATCTCCTTTCTTCAAAGGAGAACATCACTATAGCGACTAGGAGGAACATATATAGACAATACATCCAACTTCCAAGTAACTTGGACCTCCTCACCTGTGCCACTCAACCCAAAACTTACTTTTTATGTAGAACATTTCTTACAAGTGAAAGATGGTATTTGTCCAAAATATCTCCAACATCATTGGTCCCACGTCTTGAGGTTTTCCCTTGGCTAGTTGAGGGTTTATTCCCACCATGGGTTGAGATGGATTGTCATATTCTTTGCCAAGGCTAGAGATTTAATCTTTTCTCCCTCCAAAAGCTAGAGACTAATGAGCAATTTATTCTTAGATGTTCCATTTACTATGAGAACCGAAGAAGATATTACTACCTCTACAAGGAATTAAGCAATAATCTCTCTAATTTCTTTAGATATATAGACCAACGATGTGTAGCCCTTTATTTATAGGAGGCCAACACCCTTCAATGCAAATCCTTAAAAGGAGTCTCTAGGTAACCTAAAGCCCCAAGGTTAATCACATCCTCCTTTCAACACATTGAAATAGGTAGACTTGAGAGATGGAATCTCTCACAACTACCTCATCACAATGGTTATACTTATTCCTAGCAATGTGGTTTAACTCCTTTAGTGTAGTTCTACTCCTCACCGACCATCCCCCAACTATAGGAACAAACACATATTATGAGATTCCTCATTAATTTGACAATTATTTTGACATTGGATGTTAGGAGAGATACTAGAGGGGGGTGCCTTGTTTGGCCCTCCTAGCTTTAGGCACTCCCTGTTAAGCACTATCAAGTCTTGTATTGGCCCATTCACAATGATCAATGATGACACCAATGACTATGATACTCAATGAGACCTTCTATCTCTATTACTCCTCAGATTATGCTCTTTGGGTTCTTGTCCCCTCTACTTGGCTATTTGTATCGGTTTCTTGACCACCTCTAGGTGGTCTACTATTTTGTATTTTATTTTTTGTTCCTCCCCTTTGTGGGGTCTATCTAGGATTCTCCTCCTAGAACTTTCTTTGTAAACTGATCTATGCTCGAGTCCCATTGACCTACTTTTTGCCATTTGTAGACATTAATATAATTTCTTTCTTCTTTCTTTTCTTTTGGTGAATAATCAATCTATTGGTGTGTTGTTTTTGGAGACTTTCATTGTCTATGAGATGTGACATGAATTCAAGAAGTTGGAAATCTCTGCCTCTTATTTTTGAATGAAATTTCTCTTTGCACATAGGGACAGTCTGCAATAAGTACTAGTAGTATTGCCGGATAAAGAGTATCGATATGGAGCATCAAAGGCATTTGATCATAGTGCAAACTGCAAAGTCATCAACTTTGATTTCTAGTGTAGTAGTGGAAGGTATACAAACTGAGACATTAGCAGTCATCACTCGTAGGAGTGTGAATGAAATGAAGGTTAACTATTCAATGCCAAGGCTTAGTGAATCAAAATTGACAACCAAACTCAAAACATAAATGTGAGAACCTATTGTGAAAATGTAATATCCCACTCAATCGCTAATGAAAATCACATGAGCAATGGCTTCAAAGATATGCATTGGCATGGAAAACAATGATCAGGATTATCGCTGTGGGAGGAAAAGACAAAACAGCCGACTCCATTTAAGGAATTAAATTAATACATGGCCGACCAAAGGAATTTAAATGAATTAATCTTCATGGAGAATATACATGTAAATCGACCAAGTTAGAAATTAAACAATGCAGTGATCATAGTTAAGAAATGAATTATGTTTTAAAGGTGGCGATTAGTAGAGAAGGGATGTGCCCCTGATCAAGCGATCTTGTGAAGTAGTTAGAAATTAAACAATGCAGCGATCATAGTTAAGAAATGAATTATGTTTTAAAGGTGACGATTAGTAGAGAAGGGATGCGTCCCTTATCAAGCGATCTTGTGAAGTAGTGTCTCCTTTTGTGGAGACATAGGATATAAATAGGATAAGAAACATAAGGAAACACCATCAATCAGTGGCATATATATATACATTTTAAACAGCAGATCTAAGTTCTCCCAAGAGCCTCGATCAGCCTCAATATTGGACGCATGAGTTCATGGTAGATACTTGAGACAGCGCCAAAGATGGGATTCGCAGAAGCACATTGTTGCAATCTGAGACAGCAAAGAGTTATCAATTTCATAGACATTAATCGCATGTTCTTGAACTTGAAGAGATAAATCAGAAATCGCAGTCATATTGATGCCATAATCTATAACATATTCTATCGCATGATTTTAAAGTGATCTAATAGAGACAGTGATTGTTCCTCATTATCAAACCGGCATTCTTGAGACAATTATCAGTTTAGATTTCATTTTCAGAATTTGCATCAGAACTTTGATATTATTGTGATTATCATAATATCTTCTCTCATTCATATATACATACATACTAGCATAATCAGTAATTAAAGTGCTCTTTTAGCATAACTTGACATCCTAATATATAAAGACAAAGCAACATTTGTAGAAATTCTACGAGAGACATTACAGAAAACATATCCTTTCCATCATATATTCAAGGCTATTGATGTTGATTTATTTTGAATGTCTCACCCTATTATACCAGGTCCTTATAATTTGGAGGTATCACTACTGGACATAATCATCTACCCAGTACGATGAATGGTCTAATGCATAGTACTGTTCTTGATCAAAAGAAACATCATTTCAACTATTGTCCAAATTAATCGACTCATACAATAAATAAAGACAAATAATCATTCAATAAATTTTGACAGTAACTTTTCATTGACAGGAACACAATATACAAAAAAACCTTAGAGAATTTATTAAATGATATATGAGTTGAATAGTAGTAGTGAATTGATATAAAACATTTTAGGTCCTTATTTCAATAAAATTTACTCCACCATTGCAAATACCTTGGTAATCATTAATCTTACCAGCATGCACAACCAACAACCTTGGACAGTGGTAAAGGAACATATAACATACCCAACTGAAATAGGATTGTCCTTATCGAATCTCCTTTATGTCCCAGAGACTTTGAAATCAGATCTAACCGGAGCAAGTACAAGAGTGCAAAGTGCACCTCACAAAGTAGAACTAAAAGCTTGCGTACTTGTCTTCCTATCGTTGACTTCATCAGATATATCAAGAAAAACACCACTGCAGAAAACAGCATCCATTAGTTTATATGCATGTGCTATTAATTCTAAACAACTCTCTATACATATTCAACAGATAAAAGATTCACAAAATAACAGAATATGTTTGAAAAGTTACAAACAAATTCTATCAAGTAATTAGAAAGGAAACTAAGAACAAAAAGCAGCTATGATTTATAGAAATGTAAGGTAGGAAAGAGAAACCATACTGTAGCAAGCTAAATTATTAAACTAATGCACCCCAAAAATGGAAAAATAAAGAATTTAACAAATGAGAAGCACACTTACATCAGCTAAAACACCCAAGACTACCAATAGGCCAACATAGAACATCAAAGGGGGCAAATGGCACTATCATATATCATATTTACAAGAGCACATTTAATTATATTATGATAAATATTTGCATTTAGCAGGTTATTCTCATTCACTTAATTTCTGCTGTGCAAAAGCGAACTGTCATAATTGCAATGATGCAAACAAACCGACAAATAAACAGAAGATGCAGACTTGCCATAAAACTGTTGGTACCCATATGAAACTCAACTTTCATATTCCCTTTTGTTGGATTAGTCATCATTTGATCCTTGATCTTGTGTCATACCATTCAACTTTCGTCTCCCCTGGTACGTTTGCAAGGTCATCCATCAGGATCTGTGTACTTCAATAAACAACTTTTGCAGGGTAAAGATGATCACCCCAAGCTTGATGAGGACTAAACACTGACAATGACCAAAGAGAGAAGGAGCATGAAATAACTAAGGCATGAAACTTAAAGGAAATGGCAATGGTTAATGGAATTTTTGGCCCAATATTCTCCATCAGCATACATCCATGAAACCAGACACATTTTTATATTGGTTTAGTTAAGTGGAATCTCCATTAAAGACATAGAGTGGCAAAGGTGTTATGAATCCATGCCAAACATGAAAGTGCAGACTTTAAGAGGTTTCAATGCACCTTTTGCAGGGGAAAACCGAGTGAAATATGTGCCCAAGACATAGTAAACTTGGCCAAGTCTTAAGTGATTTCTGTTAGAGCATAATGACCAAAACAGGTGCACTTTTTAGTTGGCAGTGTCATAAAGAAATTCAAACAGGCTAGACATAAAATGGCACTCATTGGTGAAAAACGCCAGCATTTAAAGGAGATTAAAAATTCATAACATTCTTCTGAGCCATCCTTCAAGAGAGCTGCACAAGGTTTACACGCGGCTATAAAGGAAGTTGATATTATCCGCAGGAGAATAAGAGAGTGGTTAGGAATATTCTGGTAAACACCCCTTTAGTGAGTCGATTCACATTTGAGGGGGCTGTCGTGGGATATTCTAAGACACCAGTCTCTTGGCTCAGCGTTGGAAGAAGTGTGGGAATCAACAGTATTCTCCAGGTCAGGAAAACAAACATAAATAATAAGTATTGAATATATCATTATCTCATTGCTGTGTAAATTCTCTATGTTCCATTGTGTGTCAATCTGGTGGAATATGAACTGTTATGCTATGAATCTTACATTATAACAGTTCTGTATAATTTGTGAGATACCTTGCTCTTCTAGACTCGCATAAGTAAAGTTATTTGATAATTCCAATTTTAATCATGTAATAATCAATTGAATGTTAATGTAAATCTTCATCTCTTTCCTGGTGTAACTGCATTTGAAATAACATCTATTATGAGGTCCTTTGTACAGCTCAACCTAGTGTGAGGATAATTGATTGACACAATATCAATATATCAAACTGAAAAATATTGAGCTTAATTGCAGAGTCCAAACTCCATTAAGGGTAGGACAATGTTATAAGACTCGGACTCGCCTCAGACTCGGCAAAGACTCGGCAAAGACTCGGCAAATAGAAAAACCCAAGAAATTCAGAGATTTTTAAGGATTTAAAACTTGTTTCATGCACCCTTTAATAAATAAACCTTAAAGACACAATAACATCATCAAATAGAAATTACTATGATCCCATACACAAACATACATCGATCACATAAGTATAAACGCAAATTTTAGCTGAAGGAAATAACACATTCAAATATATAAATATTGTGAAATGTATACAAAACTTATTGAATATGAAATCCATGGCATCAAAACAAATATCAAAACTAAAAATATAAGTCTATGGCTCAGAAGAGCTTGCATTACTCATCCCAACATCACAACAAGTCATGCGATAGTGTCTAAGATAGGTCCTAGATGATGATGTAGCCATGATATTTGCTTGCGTCTCAATGATTGGTGTGTATATTCAAGTGAGGAATTTATTATTAAAATTTTATTGTAGCCTTCAAGACTGCATGTTTTGTTGTCTAATGTATGGAACAAGATAATCCTTGATTATGGCTTTGACTGTGAAAGATGCAAAGATTTGCAACAGGGGATATGTATTTTGTAGGTTTTATGATCATGATTCATCATTGGCCTATAACATGCTTAGACCTATAGTTTGATGAGGGTTTGGGGGAAACACTGCGGGGTTAGGCATGACGCACCCGATGGGGTCAAGGGGCAGCCCGCCGAAGTCTCTAGGTAGCGCCCCAATAATGAGGGTCAGGGAGCAGCACCCTCAGGGTCCCGAGAACCTTCCCTAGGTGCATTCCTTATACCATAATACAGGCGTGGGATCCGAAGAAGCGAAGCCCATCACAAGCCGTGAAGACCTTCAAAACCACACAAACCTTCATGGCACACCATTTAATTAAAAATTTGTAAGCGAAGTTGCAAATTTAAAAAAATTAATTAAATAAATAGAGTCACGGGGGAGCCAAAGAGACTTCCGGCCGAGTCTGCTGATCCAGCAGAGTCCGGCAAAGTCTCGTGACCCAGAGTCTAGGACTCATTTAGGGTCACCTGCCTCGGGACTCACGAGTACCCGCCGAGTTTGGGCGAGTCTTGTAACACTACTCTTGACCCACTATCAGGAGTAGGACATTTCAGTGTATCATGAAAAGACCTTATAACTTTCACCTTAAACTCTGATAAAGAATCAACCACAATGTTTCTCTTCCCTTTGAAGTATACAATGTCAAATTCATAATCTTGAAGCTTAATTACCAATTTTTGTTGCCTATCATTTAGATCTTTTTGGTTAAGGAAATACTTAAGGCTGTTGTGGTCGATTTTGACAATGAACTTACCTCCCACAAGATATGGCCGCCATCATCTCCTTATCATATATAGAGTAACTCATTTCAACACCTCTCAACTTTCTACTCTCGACTGCAATGGGGTGTTTGTCCTGCATCAAGACAACACATATTCCCTCTCTAGAAGCATCGCACTCAAGCTCAAATGGTTTGGTAAAATCGAGAATAGCAACAATTGAGTATGTACTCATAATCTAATTAAACTAATCAAAGCATTGTTTTGTTGCATTAGACCAAACAAAGGCCCCCTTTTTTATCAAATCAATGAGTGGGGCAACAATTGTGAAAAACCCTTCAAAATCTCCTGTTGAAACCACACAAACTAAAAAATCCCTTGAGCTATGAAAGATTAATGGGTCGAGGCCAATCTAGAATTGCTTTGATCTTTCTAGGATCCATTCTAACACCCTTGGAACTGATTATGTGGCCAAAGTAAAGAAGCTCTGGCATGCCAAATTCACATTTTGACTCCTTGGCATACAAAGACTCCCTCTCAAGGATGATTAGTACCTCGTCTAAGTACCTCATATGTTCTTCCCATGGCTTGCTAAATATCAAAATATCATCAAAAAAATTAGAACAAACTTAAGGAGCTGCATATTGAAAACCCTATTCATGCAACACTGAAAAGTAGCAAGAGTGTTAGTTTTGCCAAATGGCAAAACCAAGAACTCATAGTGTCCAAAGTGATACCTGAAAGCAGTCTTCTCCACCTCCTCCTCACTGACTCATATCTAAAGATAACCCAATCTCAAGTCAATCTTGGAGAAGTAACATGCACCATGTAGCTCATCCATCAACTCATCTATCTGTGAGATGGGATACATGTTTTTTATTGTCTTCTTATTTAGAGCCTTGTAGTCTATGAACATACACAGAGTCCCATCTTTTTCTTTAACCAACACCACCAAAGATGCTAAGGGGCTCTTACTAGGCCTAATCTGTCCCATTTCAAGTAACTCCCCTATGGCCTTCTCTATCTCATCTCGGTGCCTCTTCAGGTGCCTATAAGGGGTGGTGATCACAGGTTTAACACCCTCCTCCAACTCAATAGCATGCTCAATGCCTCACTCAGGAGGCCTCCCTAGAGGTATGCTACCAAAAACTTTATTGTGCTTGGACATCAAAACCTGTACATCTGGATGGTAACTCCTCTTTTGTTGCTCTATAAAGGTTGGCATAATGATACACTCTACTACCCACTCAATCATGTCTGATAAGTCTCTCCATTCTTTTAAAAGAGACTACTTGTGGTCCGCTATTTGACATGCCTCTAAGTAAAACCTTCTTACCATTCGCTTCTACTACCCACTCAGTCATGTCTGATAAGTCTCTCCATTCTTTTAAAAGAGACTACTCATGGTCCACCATTTGACATGCCTCTAAGTAAAACCTTCTTACCCTTCACTTCAAATTTCATCTCCATGATCTGCAAGTTCATATAGAACTCTCCAATAGATCGCATCCACTGCATACCAAGAACTACATCTATCTCCTATGTTCACCACATAGAAGTCATCTTTGATCTCATAATCACCTAGCTGAATGCTCAAATTAGGAATCCTTCTAGCACATGTGAGGGTGAATCCATCTGCTACCATCACCTTGAAGCCATCAAAATTTTTTGTTTTAATTCCCCTCCTACCTACAACTCCCTCATTAATAAAATTATGTGAGGCACTTGTGTAAATAAGGGTGACTATCCGCTGTTTGCATAATACTCCCCAAACATTGGAAGAACCAACCTTTTGAAAGCTGGAGAGTTGGGCAAGTGTGCCCCCACATTCCTACTCCACTCTTTTGAAGAGCTTTCTTCCTCTTTATCTTCTGAATCAGATTACTGATATGTTTTTCCAGCAGCTGATTCATCCTCTGAATAGTACTCAATTTGCTTGGCTTTGGCCTGAGTTGAGCATTTGTGAGTTGGGTCCCATGGTTCATTACAATTGAAGCACAATTTCTTTCTTTGGAGGTCATTAAGTTGGTCTTCATCCAACCTTGTGGGCACCTTCTTAATAAGATTTGAATCTTTCTAGAAGTATTTCTCGCCCTTGTCTTTTTTTTGTTGGAACCCTTTTGGCTGAAATTTACTTCTAAACCTAGAGGGCTCCATATCTCTTGCTTTTCTAATTGATCCCTGTAATGTGTGTGGGCTAAGGGCCTTAATCCAACCTCTCAAGGGATTAGATAGCCCATCCATGAATAATACAACCAACCCCCTCTTCGAAATATCAATCACCGTCATTAACAGTCTCTAAAGTCAGCAATACAAGTATCCACTAAACCACATTGTTTCAATTGTGCTAACTCCTTGAAGTGCAATTCAGGATCCTTCTTATCGAACCTATCAATTTGTCTTTGTAAACTCTACATAACAAACAATTTGATCATGGCCCAAAGTATCATCCCATGGTACCACCATTCATGTGCACTACCATCCAAGTGTAAAGTAACATATTTAATTACTTCATCTTCAGCCATTGGATTGAACTGAAAATAAGTGTCAAGATTTTGCACCCAAGCTCCAGCAGTGGTCTTCCCAAACCCATCAAAATAAGGAATAGATAACTTACCCACCGTTCTCTGCAACATGGCCTTTCACCTCCATCTCTATGGCGTCTATGCCTTTGCCTGAATTCCAAAAAATCACGAAATGACATTCTAGATTGGAAATCTGCCCCTAATGCTCTCCAATCTCTCATTGCTTGAGCATGCATTTCTTGATCAGTGGGTTCATTATTCCCTTTTGGAGTGTTATCTCTCATAATGAAATAAGGCGTCAAAGATCTAGAGTTAACCAAAGCACCAAAAGTCTGTGTATGAGCCACTCTATTATTGACCATGGATCCTTCTACCCCATTATTAACATTATTCCCAACATTACCATTATTTCCAATCATTTGTGCAAACATCTGAGTAATTTGTTGCTGCAATTGAGCCATACGTTGCTGAGATTGAGCCATCAACTACATCATTTGATGTTGGTCCCTAGCAAGATCATTCATCATATTTTCCAAACTAGATGGTTCCATTCTTCTTTCACCCATTTCAAAAAAAAATATTTCTTCCTCTTGTTCAATCTCTGGTTGAGTATCAAAACCAGGATTAGATCTATTTCTACTCAAATAATAGTGATGAGTATTAGGAAGCATCACTCACACCCAATAGGCTCACAAGATGCTCTGTGCTCTGATACCACTATAAGATTCCTTACCAATTTTCACCCGATTTTTTTTGCACTTTCCCAAACAAGTATTTATGTCAAACAGTTTGCATACAGGAAGAGATATGGTGTTTTGTTGTAATTTGTGTTATGCCATATTATTGAAGGATATATATAGCTCGAGATTTTTTTCACCATAAATGAACATGATATTCTTGATTTTATCTTTCAATTATACAATCATTACACATTCAGGCACATAGATAAACAAATAAAAAGATTGTCATTTCCCTAACTCCCTGAGGCCGACCAACAACACCTAAAAGTATTTTTAAGCACTAACCATTAATAGTAAATATATATAATAATAATATTAATTAATTTAAAAGAAATTAAATAATATTAATTTTCCATGGCCAACCCGAAAACTAGAAATTTGGGCGCCAACTAGAAGAATTCTATAGGAGGCCGACTTGGTTTGTTTTTACCTAGGCGTACAGGTATTAATGGGTGGTGAAAATTCATTTTGGAGCAGGCAAAAATTGTTATGAACCTTCTGCCATTTTTATGACAGATTGCTGATTGGGATGAAAACCTCAACCAACGGTGCCACAGGTGGGAGGAAACCCCTGTTATGTGTACATTGTTGTCTCATTGCTTATTCGGGCAAATTGTGCCAATACAGTAACAAGATTTGCTTATCTACAGGTTGCAAGAGATTAGAGGACTTGACCAAATTTTCATCAGTCATTATACTTTCAAGATAGAAACCCTGATTTGTGTGAGAAGGTCTGAGCAATTGTAAAGTTGTAGCAGCAGATCTGAGTTGGAGTTACACAGTGCACACCTGTTGGAGCACATCTAGATGCGAATCAAGGATATCAAGAGGGTTTTCACAAGCTGCAGGACCTGTTTAGGGCAGCCTCTAGTCTGATTATCATGCCATATCTTCAATCAGGAATCAACTGTTTCAGTTTGCAAGCGACCAACAAGTCCAAACATCACCTAGGGTAAAGTGCACCACCATACTAACACTCAGGGAACAGCAGATCACAGTTCCTTGGCAGACCACCACCAGCAATACCAAATCAACCCTTGAAACAGCAAACCTGGTAAATAATCAAATCCAAGAGTGCAAGCTGCCACACCCAACCCTAGACCCTGAAACAGGTGCCTATTGTGTTAGAAGTATTGTCATTGATATCAAACACCACAAATCATGCAGATATGCCCAAGTGAGATACAAAGAACATGGATCATTCAATCAAGTTCATTCAATCTGATAAGTTCATATCAGTTTAGTTCAAAGTATATCATTGAAGAAAAGAATATCATGAAGCACAAGTGTAGTGATCAAAACTAATTATGAAGGTTGCTGAGTCTGTCATTGATCAAGAACTCATTTCCAGAACTATTCAATTCTCCTCACGAAAGGAACAAATGCTACAGGTCGTAATACTACAGATTGTAAAGCTTCATGACGTGCTTTGCATAAAGACGTATTGACTAAACTGAATCAAAATCAGAAAATCTGAATTGAAGTTCTAAACCAATTAATTGAATCTGATTTGTCAAGATGAAAACAATTTGGCCGATCTTTGATAATTACTAAGACACTAACTAAAGCGCCAACTATGGAGAGATGCAACTGATTTGTTAAGACATTAACTAAAGTGCCGATCATGGAGAGATGCATTGGTTGATCAAGGACGTCCTTCATCAAAAGACGTGTTCATATTATACACGAGTAAAAGAATGCGTCCCTTAAGATTTGAAAGACATATGCATACGTCTTTTCTAAAAGATACAAATGATAGTCTTAAGAGAATGCGATTACTTCTAAACATAGATTTAAGAAGAATTCTGTTTTGTTTGTAAACAGAAAAATAATTAAATCAAGGAAAAATCAATTTAACAAAGAGGCATATCTAAAAGGGTGTGACTGAAAGATGAAGAGGCAAAGTTGTGATTATCAATAGTTGCAATCTTTGAGCAGCTTATATATTTGACATCCCATTCAAGGCTGTAGTTGTGGTTGTGAAGTTGTAAGCTGTTCATATCAGAAGTCCCATCTTCTTGTGTTGTGTGGGCTTAGGGGAATATCTTTCATCACAAAAGCAGTTTGGAGGATTGGGAGAGTACAGATCTGATTGAAAGCAATCATCTTACTTGGTGCCTTGCATTAGGGGTTGGTGCTCCTTGTAGGTTGGTGCCTACTAAATAGTTAAAGGGGTTGGTGCTCCTTGTAGGTTGTAGCCTACTAAATCTTTCATTAATAAGTCAAGTAGGTTGGTGCCTAATTTCATTTGTAAAAGTCATTTAAACATTTCAATAAATTGCAGTCAACTTGTTTACATTGGTTCATATTAAAAGGTTGATGTTGATAAGAGTTTAAGATTGATTAAAAGTTGAAAAAGCAAAAGTCTGTGTTGATTTACTGATTCACCCCCCCTCTCAGTAAATCTCTTGTGCTCTTCATATTGCACATTAGGAAGTTTGAAAAGGCATTACCAGTCAATTTTGAGGTGCTGGTAAATTTTATGATTTTCTGAGTTGTAATTTGACTATAATTTCCAGACAACATTGCACAAATATATTTAATTCATTCAAGATTTGCATCTACCATTATTTACAAGGTTTCACTGTAAATTGTGATGTCATTGTTTTAAATTTGGTGCATTGAAAGAAACCCTAAGTTATAACCCTAGGGATATATATAGCTAGAGATTTGTTTCACCATCCATGAACATGATATTCTCAATTTTATCTTTCGATTATACAATCATTACACATTCATGCACATAGATAAACAAATAGAAAGATCCATTCTAACTTTTCACATTTATAAATACTGAAATCAAACATTTCTGACTTGGGCACAGTCCTCTTTAACAGACTAGGTTGAATGCATACAATATGCAAGATTGGCTCGAAGAAATGGTTCCAAGTCTCCAGCAATAAGAATTATTGGCTCTTTCGAACCACTCAAACCTGTCTCATCCAATGCCAACCCTCCAGAGACCTTGTATGATGCACGAATTGATCTGCAATCTTCTTAAAATCTGACGCCACACTCAGCAAACCATTTTCAGTGCCATCCTTAACAAATTCAAGTCTGCAACCCCTTCGACCCGCACTTCTAATCACACACCTAGCATTAGCAAAGTCATCTATCACCCAGCAAATGTTTCACGACCTGCTCTTGAGGAATTACGCCTGTTGCATATGCTTATCACCCAACAACAACCTAACAAACAAATCTCCTCATTATCTCAAACATCGTGTCCCATCATTCTACCTGTAAAATTCTTTCAATCTGCAAATATCTCTTCTAAATCCACCTTTGAGCATTCACCAAAAATATTATTCAAAGAATCTTCAATATTTTTGCAAATAACCCTGCAACAACGAATCTGGGAATCACAACAATGAAACACAAGCATAGTCTCTGTGTCAAACTATCAACAATCAACCAGGGAAGATCTTTCACCAATGTGGATGATGTTCCTCGTGAGGGTTATCATCCTCAGGATGTTCTTGGAGAAAACCCAGCAGCATAACATTCATTATAAATTCCCGCATAATGAAATGAGCTTAAATAATCCTTTTTTATATTTCTCCAAAACCCAACATTCCTTTTGGATGAAATAATGTTTACTTTAGAAAATATATCTTTTTCTTACCACTTGGGAGCTCACTTCAAAAAGGCTAAAGTCACTTTAATTTTTAAATAAACACTTAAGCATAACATAAAGTTAAAACTTTAAAACTTAAGCATTTATTTAAAATATTCCGCCTGCCTTGAGGAATGCATCACCAAGACATTGGATACTGAAACAGAATGTACCAAGGTGTAATTGTCGCCAAGAGACAAAGTCAGTGCTGAAACGGTGACTTTCTAAAAATAGCAATGAGCTCCAAGAAATGTAGAGCACAGATCAGGTGTCCAAAAACACTTCTGAAAGCATCATCGTAAATCATACTAACAACTGAGCTCAATGCCACAATAAAAACTGGAATTTTGTCAAACTACACCACTCCAAGAACTGTAGAGTTCCCTTAACAACCCAATTAACCTATGGGAACCCATGGAATAGGCTAACAGTCGACAAAGCTGGCTAGGCCCAACAAGGGGACATTACATGCCCCAACTCCTAAACTTCAGCCATATAAGTAGATGCCCCAAATGATCCCTAAACATTTCTCAAGCCACTTAACTACTCCTAAAGTAGTTTGTTGCTTATGTTTGATATTGCAAAAAGGATTCCTGCAATGCCTTATGACCCATCAAAAGATGCCTACAATTGTTGACATTTAGATAACTATGATACTGAAGAGATTTGAAGCTGCTTCTAAGAAGCCAAAACCTCAAGCTATACCTGTCCTACTGCTTGGGTCTAGTACTAGAATTGTTACTTTCTCTTGGAAAGTTTTTGCCTCGCTCTTTTGGCTGCATTTAATCTATTTGCAGCGTGTCTCAAGCAGTCCATTTATCTTCAAAAGGGAAAATAACACAGGTACCCTAAGAATCATGGAGATCACTCAATTCAAAGCCAAATCATTGTAGGTAGTTATGTTTCAAATATAAAAATTTCAAAGATAAAGCAAGAAATATTAGACATTAACACAAAATATTTCTACGGATTATCATAGATAGAGTCATTCAAATTTCACATACATAAAAATGCTGGCTTTAAATGTATAGTTCATTAAACTGCTTAATATTCATTCAATTGATAGACCATATTCAAATTTAATACTATTTCAGTATTCTCTTACTCTATGGGACTCCATATATCTAAGGTAGAAACTTGTATCAAATAGTTCAAAATTAAATCACATTTTCAACTTTACCACTTATTTTTTGTTTTCTGTATTCAAAAAGTAAACACTTCCCACTTCACAGCATAGCCTACACAAGGTATTCACAAACTTTGGACTAGAAAAAATTCACATCTATGTGTCCAAATTTGGTGACCACACCTATTCAACTGAATAGTTCAACACATAAATACATTGATGGTCACACCTTTTCACAAACTAATTAGTCACTACATAATTAATCAATAGGTAAAGCTTTTGACCAGTAGTATGAATGAATATGCAAATCATCTTATGAACAAATGCGAGTCATAAAAGAACAAAAACACAAAGTCATAGAGCATGCTGACACAACATTGTGACTGTCAGTTTGATAAGAAATGTCTCCGGCTGAGTGAAATCCATTCAATCCTCAAACATTTCCATATCTACTGTTTTCAAGAAAGACAAATCTCCCACTTGTCATTAAATATGAAAGTTGAAACCATTGTTTCCTTATGTTTACAAACTATATATTGATTCCAAAATGGTTTAAGTCAATTATATATATCAAAGGTGTACTTCAAATGTAAATACTTGAAAGAACTCAAATATCTCCAACTTAATATGAAAATTGGATTTGCAAAGATTTCTATGTGTAGTGTTTTAAAGAAAAGATAACAATAATCTCACATTAGTCATCATTTCTAAGTTCAAATCATTCTCATCCTCAAGTTCACTAGTTATGTTTTTCGAATTGATGGAAACTCTCAATGATTTCAACCAGCTTTATTGATATAGATATTTACAAATACTTAAGTCAATAAATAGGTGCTCCCACCTCATATATAAAATAAAAACAGGGATCAATAAAAATAAGTTACTCACTATATACGGCATGCAAAAGCCCAAGCTTCATTCCTAAGATGAACATAAGAAGCAACGAAATTGACCGTGAGCTCCTGCGGAAACACCATGCTGCTATTGCGAGGATTAAAACCTTTGTTTTGCTTTCCTCTGCACAAAAAACAATACTATTAATCTTTTTAAGAGAATTATTGGATTACAAACTTAATTCAATATTAATTTCTTTTCAAAACTTAATCTACAATCTAACAACATAAAGCAATTCATAGATATAATAAAAATGCAAAATACAATGGGATATTAGCATCAAAAATCTTGGCATTCTAGCAAATTTCTTAGTGTTGTACCCAAACCAAATTTTTTTTGTTTCATCAAGTCATTTTGCTTAAAAGAGTCTAAACTTTGCTAAAATGATGTCAAATACAGTTTTTGGGCAATATCAAGCATGGAGTTTGGTCAGTGTTGTGTCAGTCAAAAGCAATACCTGTTGATCAGAACCTGGACCGGGGACTCAGAACGAGGCATTTCATGATAGAGGAGCATTTCACGACGACAATTATACCTTTGTATGGTCATTTCAATGACCAAGACAAGGATTTCAGTGATTAATTTATGAAGATTCCTT